>CM021102.1:444517351-444790537 GCA_007115665.2 Sequoiadendron giganteum | reverse complement strand
AACCTAAATGCCCTAATTCAACCTAGACATGTTTCCACATATGCGTTGTTCCGCGAGCAAATGCATCACGTACGAACGCATATGCGTTGATCCTAAAGTGACCTATATGAAAATAAAACTTTAAGTGCCTAAAAGTGTGTAAAAATTCAAATTTCAAAAGGCGATTCAGGTTTACATACCAGGGGTCCTGCATCGGCTAGGCATCTGAAGGTCCAAATGAGATAACCGCGGTGCTCTATGTATGGAACAAGAGACATTTTTGTTACGAGCTCTGGGGAAAACTCAAAGTTTTTAAAAGTCTAGGGGTGAAAATGATTTATTTTTCCACCCAAATCCTATTTATACCTAGGGTTTTGGAGGGGTTTTCTCCAACCCTTTGTACTGGACACAGTATTTACCAACTTTTGACCTCCATTTCGTAGTCCAAACCACCTCAAAATCGATTTCTTTCACCACCATTGAACTTCTGACTATCAAATTACCTAATTGGAACAATTTTTAAAATTTTCAAATTTTTTTCAAAAATTGTCATTTTTCCTGAGTGCCCCTAACCTATTTCACATAGGGGCATGATTGGGGCATGTTTTAACTGATTTTATTTGACACAAAGCCGAAATGACATTGTATCAAACAGGGGCAAACTGTAGACCAAAAATTGGTCTAGGCCCGCGACACCATTTTCAACATATTCTCATATTCATGGTCATGATTAAATAATGTTAATTATTTAATTATTTTCTAAAGTCACCTATCCTCTATTAATTAAATAACTTTAATTATTTAATTAATTCATTATCACCTTTATTCAATCTTGATTAATTAAATAAATGTTGTTTATTTAATTACATCACTAACTAAATCTATCCTCTCTCTAAAATTAAATAAACTATTGTTTAATTTATTCTTATGACAGTTTCAACTATAATTAAATAATCATTTTAAATTATTAAATTATCCTATAACCTTTTCTCCAGTCCATTAAATAAATTTTTATTTATTTAATCTCTGAATTTCGAATGTTGAATTAAATAACTACTTAAGTCATAAAAGGAATTATTCTTAGCATATTCATCTGTGATTAGATAATTGCTTAGTTATCTAATTAATCATTTACCACTTATGTCAAGATTTAATTAAATCAGTTAGTTATCTCCTGATTTAATATCCGATCGTTTCTGACAAACAAACTTTCTGGTTTGGTCAGTCAGTCTTATTCTTCTGCGTGCAAATTATTATTAATTAAATAACTTTATTTAATTCATTCATTCATTTGTGCGTTTGAAGAAAATGTTTCTTATTTATCTTTTACATGCAATCATTATTCTTCTGAATTTCGAATAGTCTCGACTAAAGATAAATTATTATGTAGTTTAGTCTCCATCAGTTATGCTTTTTCACTCATGTTATTACTAACACTGAATCTCTATCGTATGACATTCATTAATCTCAATTGTCGATCTGTCTTTTGAATCTGAGCTGATCATTCAAAAATCATTTTTCTATAAATTGACCCGAACTTCGTCATTATTCCTCCTCCCAAAATATCAAGAAGTCCGAGGGAAATTATTATACAACGAAAAAATGGAGAAGTGCAATTGAGGTTACTCATGGAATTATATAGATGTTCGGTGAGATCTTTCTATTTATATATGCTTTTTAGTTTCCATTGTTCTTTGTTGTTAGCTTAGGATTAGATTAGTTTATTGCTTTATTGGCTTAATCTATTTAGCTATTTTTCCCTAGTGTTTCAGGTTCTATTTTAGAAATTAAACATAAATTTACCTCAACCACTTTGCTTCTTGTTTTCACTCCTTCACTTTTGTCTCCAATTATCTATTCCTCGAATGATTTTTCTGAACATATTTAGGAGTCTCAAGTGTAGGTTCTGGATTTTTTTCTTCTTCTTCACTTTTTTCTTTCTCTTCCTTTTCTTCTTCTTGTATTTGCACACAAATAGGCTCATTAGGTTCAACTTCGGTTATCTCCACCGGTCTATACATAGCTTCATTAACTTTCACATTAGTACTTTCAATAATTTTTCTCAGTCTCTTATTAAAACTTCTGTAAGCCTTACTGTTATTTGAATATCCAAGGAAAATTCTTTAATCACATCTAGCATCAAACTTTCCAATATTTTCTTCATCTCTTCTAATGTAACATCTACTACCAAATACCTTAAAGTATTTCACAGTAGGAGTCTTACCAGTCCATAACTCATAAGGAGTCTTAGTGCTATTACCTCTAACTTGAACTCTACTAAGAATGCAAACAATAGTGTGAATGGCTTCTTTCCAATACACATCAGGAAAATTTTCTTCTTTCATCATAGTTCTGGTCACCTCTTGCATAGTCCGGTTCTTTCTTTCTACAACTCCATTCTGTTGCAAGGTTCTAGGAGTAGAAAAATGTATTTTTCTGCCATGCTCTTCACAAAATGCATTGAACTCCCTGGATGTAAACTCTCCACCTCTATCAGATCTTAAGCATTTAATTCTCAAGTTTACTTCATTTTCTACTCTTTCCTTAAACACTTTGAATCTGTCAAGAGCCTGAGACTTTTCTCTAAGAAATGTAACCCATGAAATCCTAGAGGAATCATCAATTAAAAGCATAAAGTACTTGTCACCATTCAGGCTTCCTATTCTTGTAGGACCATAGAGGTCTGTGTGAATTAATTCAAGCATTCTGGTAGATGATTGATCCTTTGTTTTAAAATTGTTCCTTGCCTATTTTCCTATTTGATAACTTCTGCAGATTGAATTTGAAGGTTTTGTGATTCTAGGTAGATCTCTCACAACTTCTCTAGAACTAATCCTAACCAGATTATCAAAATTCACATGTCCCATTCTTTGGTACCAGAGCCAATTCTCACTGATATGCGAAACAAAACATTGACCGTCACCACCTTTGAGTTGATAGATGTTTCCATGAGTTTTTCTTCTAGCTGCAACAACAGTTCCAAATCCTTTTCTAATCTCACAAGTGTTATTCTAAAACACAAGCTTAAAATCTTTCCTGCACATTTTTCCAACACTTAAAAGATTATGCCTTAAACCCTTTACATAATAGATATGATCAGTGTTATGTTTTCCATCAAAGCTAATTGTTCCTTTACCAACAATCTTAGCACCAGAATCATCTCCAAACATGACTATACCTCCATCATACTTCTCAAGTTTAGTAAACTTACTCTTATCTCCAATCATATGATTTGAACATCTGCTGTCAATTACCCAAAAGTCTTCATCTTGTCTGGCATGAAAAGCAGTTACCAGAGTACCTTCTGATTCATTCTTCTTACACTTCGGACTAGGTTCTTTTGAACATCTCTTTTCCAAGGGTAGATATAGACATTCATCTTTGTCTTCCTCAAGATCTGATTCATCATCAGAAATGATTGCATATTCCTTAACATAATACAAATTCTTGAACTTCCTATCCTTCCTATCCTTGAAATTACTATTATTATCCTTGTTCTTCTTTTGTGTAGCTCTATTGGGACATATTGATGCATAATGACCAATATTTCCACAACTGAAACACTTAAAAGACAACTTACCTTTATATTTACCACTACCTTTCTTCAATCTTCTTGTGAAATTTGCTTCCAAATATTTTTCATCATCATCATCATCACAATCTTCTATCTTCATGGCTTTAAAGGCTATTTCAGTCTTCTCCTTATCTCTTGCAAACTTTCTCATCTCAAATACAGTCATGACACCAAATGGATGTTCCTTAGTAAATGTCTTCGGATCATACTGTTCTTCTAGAGTAGATACTTTGTCACTATAATTTTTTGGTAAGGTCATCAAGATCTTCTCAATTATATCTTCATCCTTCATGGTACAACCTTGATTCTTGATTTCAGCTGCTATAGTTTCAAATCTCTGATAATAGCTTGCAATGTCTTATCCATCTTTAATTCTTAGATTCTCAATTTTTCTCTTAGCAGTTAGTTTCCTTGATAACTTTACTCTCTCATTCCCTTCATAAATATATTTCAGTTTTATCCACATTTCATTAGCTGTAACTAAAGAAATAACTTTTGATCTTTTAGTTTTAGATAATGCACTAAAGATAGAAAACCTTGCTTTTTCATTTTATTCAAAGGTTGCAACTTAATCAACAATGGAAGGTCTGGTTGTTGGAATCATATACTTTATCTCCACATCTTTCTAGGTATTAAAACTGATTGAAATCAAATAACTTCTCATATGTTCTTTCTAGTCACCATAATCAACTCCATCAAACATAGGAAGCGACAACTTGTGTACCATCTGATCTACCTCAAGCGGTTAAGCTTTTCATCGAGGAACCAGAGCTCTACTACCAATTGTTGAATTGCACAAGACAACTAAGACGGGGGGTGAATTAGTTGTATCAAATTATTTACTTAACTTAATCAATTCCACTTTAACCTCAGTCTGTTATTAAGTATGAACATGAAGTGAAGATAACATAAAAACAATACCAGAGACACCAGATTTACGTGGAACACCCTAATGAGGGAAAATCCACGATGAGGATTAACTCACAATATAGTAGTAATGCAATATTGGATACACAAGCTCACTTCCCAGATATAAAGGCTCACTGCCTAGATCAAGGGATCACTGCCTTAGGACTCACTGTCCAAAAATAGAGGCTCATTTCCTATAGAAAATACAAAGAAATAGATAATGATCCACCACTAGGAGTTACACACACTTCACTACTTGATCAAAAGATTATAAATACAATGAAGTACTGTTGCCTTAATTCGCTCTTCCATACTCTACTTTTCGCACTTGTTCACACACTCTTCTCTTGCACGAATCGAATGATGGATGGATATGAAATTCACTACAAACTAAATTGCTTTTATACCATTTTCAACCTTAGAAACATTCACCAAGGTCAGCTATTCAAATTAAAATTAAAGATTCAAACTAGGTCAACTACTCAAGATTCCCACGGTGGTTCAGAATGTGAGGGGACTAAATACATATTAAATTAGGATCCAAACAACATCTTGGATCATACACATGCTTCCCCAAGTTGATGCAAAAACATAATGTACCGTGTAAACACCAAGTCGGACAAACCTAATGAAAACACCAATGAAATTTGAAGTACACACATCATCAACAAGATAAACACACATGAATTGCTGAACACGCTTCACTAGTCAATTTACCATGTTTGAGAACAACTCAAATACATCCGCAACAACTTCAAAAAACTTCATTTGCAAAAAAAGATTCACCAGTTCAACTGGGACAACCAACAAAACACAGAGACTCCAGAGCAGGTCTTCAAGAGTGCCAAACCACAAGAAACTTTGTCAGAACATAGAAACCATCAAAATAAATATTCTCCTAGATTTGCAAGATCTGAAACCAAATACCAGATGACTACAGAGCCAAAACATTTCTCCTAGTCAACAACTAGATAACTCTGACAAACCAGTTCACACACTGGTGAACATAAATTTTTCTCTCCATCAAACTAGAAGTTGAAACTCAAAATATACAATCCATTTAAGCTTATGAACACACTTATAAATCCACATAGGCATTGGTTCAACATAGGAGAAACACAGACCACAATACCAGAGTACGCTTAGAACATACTTCAACACAACTTTCATTATATTTCAAATTTTCTCAAAAGCACTTGGCAAAATCCAACTTACTCAACCTATATAGTGTTGAAATCAATGAAAACATTAATGAAAACATCACCAAACACATCCATACTTGCAACATTTGTTCCAAGTTCTTTACCTTTTGTCACTCCCCATATTCTTCTTAAGGTCCCTGGAGAGTTGCGGGCCTTGACAAGAACTTGGAACCAAGGTTCTAGGTTCCAGGTTCTTTCCCTTTCTTGCTCCCCACATTATTCTTAAGGTCCTTGTTGGACCACAAGCCTTGAAATGAATGTAGAACCCAAGTTCTGAGTTCCAAATTCTTTCTCTTTCCCACTCCTCACATTCTTCTTAAGGTCCTTGTTGGGTCATGGGGCTCGATAGAAAAATGGAACCTAGGTTCTAGGTTTAAAGTTCCTATTCAATATTCCTATTCAAAGTTCCTTCCAACCCCGAGTCCCACTTTTTTTCGAGGTTCTAATTGAAACTCGGGACCGAAGGAGAATCTAGTACCTTGGTTCTAGGTCTTCATTCTCTTTTGATCCTCAAGTCTGAATTTCTTCTAAGGTTCTAACTCAAACCTGAGACTCAATGGGAACTTGGAACCTTGGTTCCAAGTCCTTGTTCCATTTTAGCCCTTGAGTCTTACTTTCTTCTAAGGTTTCAACCAAAACTTGGGAATCGATAGGAACTTGGAACCTTGATTCTAGGTCCTTGTTCCCTTTCAACTCCCACTCCTCGATGGGAACCTAAAACCTAAGGTCCATGTCCTTGTTTCGTTTTGTCTCTTGAGTTTCACCACTTATTTTCCTTCTATTTTACAGATTGTAGGTCCATGTTAGAACTTGTAAATTGACTTCTAGATTTAAGTTCCTGGTCCCATCTACCTCTTATGACTCACTGATTCTTTTCTAGTTCTCATCCTAATTTATCTCTCAAGCTTGATGCCCGATGGATGATTCTTTCCTTGTGACCTGGTTCCAAATTATATTCCGAGCTCATCACCTATAGGTTTGAAGTTCTCTTCTAGTCTTGAAACCTACTATTTTATCTTCTTCCAAGTGTAGGTTTTGGGTTCCAAACAAAACTTGAGACTCAACTAGAACCTAGAACCTGGTTCCAAGTTCCTAGTTTTGCTTGACTCCTTCCACTCATCAATGTTTCTTTCTTCAACCTCAAAAAATCCATTAATTCTCAACAACTCTTGAAAATATAAAATATCAATTTGTGGAGGCTCTATAAAGGATTTTAAAACATATTTTTTCATGGAGCCCAAAGGGGGAACGCAATATAGACACCTCCTTTATGGATTGTAGACTTTTTTTGTTAGAGGGAAATTCCCTGGTTGTGATTTTTCATAGATTTTATGGGGGTTTTTGCATATTTATCCATGAATCTTGAAAGCTTAAGCATCACCATGGTACTAAGAATATTTTATCTCACCTCTAGCTCAAGATCTAATGTACACTTGTTTAAGTATTATTGGCAGTGTCACGACTAGGTTTTCATCCCTTGACATGTTCTCTCTTTCCCTTTTGCATATTTTGAAGAATAAAAATCACTTTGTGCTTATTTTTTAAAGGTTCTTCCTATGTTTCTTTGGTAGAATACACACAATTTTCATTTTTTGCATTTGAAAACTAGCTGCATGCCTCTCGATTAATGAAAATTTCTATTTTACCTCTTCTAAATTTTGATGTGTCATGTAAAACCTTCTTAGCTTCATGTATGAATGGAAGTTTTATTGTTTATCTATTTTTTTATACTTTGTTAAGCTTGTTTTAATGAGGTAACTATGGACCAAAAATTTTCCCTCTTAGTGCTTGTCAAACCCTAACCTCCATACATACCTCTAGGAAATGGTACACCAGAGAAATATATGAGTTATTTTGGTTGTTTAGTTTTTTTTTGTGCTATAGTGGGAAAGAAGAAACTCATTTTAATCTAGGTTCATCTTTCTCCCTTTTCCCTTGCAATCTATTAGATTAGGGTTAGTTTTTATGGTTAATATGTGTTGGGTTGGAAAACACTGGATTTAGGTTAGTGAAACATTAAAAAAGGGGGGTAAGTGAGTTATGTGTGTGGTCAATATAGAATAATTAAAAGGTTTAAACTCACCTACACTTTTCCTAATTTCATTAGAAAAATAGATCTCAAAGGGGTAGGGTAGACTTTCAACCTTAAAGTGAGTCAACCTTATTTTGGGATCTATTGGTTTCTTATGACATAAATGACTAATTTACAATATTGGGAGATGTTTTAAAATGCATTAACTAACTAAACTATATTACGTAATGCTTGAAATACAAAATTATATGATAATAGAAATGGAAATGACACTTCACAAGTAGATTTGAGAAGGGTAGAATGGTGTGCACCTATGCCAAAAAGAAAGTTTCAGGGTCTATAGCAAGATTGGTTTGTTGTAGGGCAAATGGGTCCTAGTGTAGGGGTCCAAAAATACTTTTTACAGTCCAGTGATCCTAGATCTAAGATTTTGATTCCTCTAGGTTTGAATGTCAAAAAGTGGAAAATAAAACCTATAGGTGAGTTTTTGTAGCTTGACAACAATGATGAAAACTTTGACAACTTTGTAAAATTTCTCCTTTGATCAACTTTAAGTCCTTCACCTGTAAATCTACACATACAAAGAGAGAAGAAAATTGTTTGTTTTTAGATGAATGCCTTGGCCAAACCACGGTTTGGTAATTAAACCTTGATAATGAAATAATGACAAATGAAGGAATTGAAGTCAAAAACATCACTCTAAGGTTGGATCTTTTATGAATTGGCGTGATTGATTGATTGATTTTATGCTTGAATGATTGAAACCTACATCATAATGTTAGCTCCAAAACATGAAAAAAACACACATAACTTTGACATGATGACATGATCTTGATTGTTGTTGTAGATGACTAATAAATCTGCTCTTCAATGCTCTTGACAATAATTTTTTCTCTTGTGAAATTTTCCTTAATGCTAGATGATTTGAGTTGATAAAATAACTATGTATTTATAGGTGTTTATCTAATTTCAAAAAAAATTAGATTCCAAAAGTTGACAATTGAATCTTGAATTTGAGTCATTACAATTCCACCAAAAACATATTAAAAATTGGAACCTAGGAGTTAAAGAGTACCCATTTGCTCTTGGACAAATGAGTCCTAGGACCTGAGTCGAGGACACTCAATTTCCAAGGCGTTTTAATTAATGTTAGAAATCATTTAATATAGGTACTCTTTAACTCGGTAGCACACGGTATGTCACCAAGACAATGCCATATTGAAGAAATCCTCACTGAAGTCTCCTCAACAAGACAAATAAAAGGTCGATGAAGATATCGATGAGACCTTGATACATCGAGGAGACATACTCAAATGTCTCTCTGACGACCCAAAGAGAGATATGTCGAAGGGACCTGGATGCTTCAAAGAGAAAAATACACTTGTCTCTCTAACATGGAATAGTGACATTGACATTATGTGGATACAAGATTAGTTTGCATTCAGGAAACAAAAAAATGTCTCTCAAAAATTGAGAGATTACTACAAAATAAAGGGTAAAGTACTGACAAGAACATGGTCGATAATGTATCATGGCAATATTGAGGAGAGATCAGTATGTTAGAGTAAGAAATGAAGAAGTCTATTCGACACTACAAGAACAAGTGAGAATTAGATTTCGAAGAGACACAAAGGCATCAGATATACATTGATAAAATTATCTTCAACTTTCTAACAAACACAACTCCATAATATCAATGAGACTATGGGACATCAGAGAGAGATAACCACAGGTCTCCTCGACATTCTAAATATACAACAAAGGTTACTTGAAGAAATTATATAGAAAGGAGGAACACATGTGTGTCGAGGAGACATGAGCTTATCAGAGAGAAATGTTCACCACTCTCATCGACACTCAAGATATCAAAGGTTCAAGAAAGAAAGAGCTTATGTAAAACCATTGAGGATTATTTGTGGGATCAAAGAGAGAAACTCAAATGTCTCTTTGAAATTTTGAAATAATATCTCACCTAGTTGACATGACTAATAAATTCATCGAAGAGATAATTACCATTAATATTGCAGTTGATTAGAAAGGTGGTGCGAGCGCCATTTATGAACCGGAGTTGCTTCCCATAAGACAAATCTTGATATACTTGACTCTTGGGAGATCAAAAAACATTACAACTCATGGATAAAAATTGGGGAGGCTGAATTAGATGACAACAAGAAGCTCGAAAACTATGGTACTAGCTCAAGTAAGTTCTCTTGGCTTTGCTGAAAGTGTTCTATAAAGACGTGCTTGAAGTATTGTGCAAGTAGGGTTTGAAATGGATAAAACCCCAAAAAACCCAAGAGTGACGAGGCAAAAAATAGAAGCTAGACCATTAAACCAAGACTTAATAGATTAGTGCCCCGAGTCTAGACCAAAAACTAGGAGAACAACTCAATTAAAACCTTCATGCGAAACATTGGACGACAAGCACAAAAATCTTGGAGATATATGGACTCTACAGAGAGGCTATGATCTATTTATATATCATTACATAAAGAAATACAAACATAGACCTATCTTGAATCCATGGAAAATGAATTTAGCAAAACTTGTGGTGCCTAACTTGTTTGTCAACATAGAACTAGTCAAGGCACTAGCTAAAAATTAGAACCCTAAGACAAGGGCTATCCATGCCCACAATGGTTCACAATTTATTATCATAACACAAGATTATATCTATATGGTTTTCCAATTAGACATATCTATGAAGACAAAATTAAGGATAAGGGGCTTGTTAGAGGAGTATAGGACCATGGATTTAAGCTATAAGAGGTGGAAGTTGCCTTTGCATAGAACTAGGGTTCTAAGAAACCAACCTAGAAGATTCTCCAATGAAGAGAAACCCCCATTTCCTGTGGATTCATTTAAAGAATATTACCAATATACCTACTATTCAGCTGGCCAGGTCCTAGGAATTGATGCCCCTGCTGTGATGGCTATAGTTACCATGGTCTTAGCTGTGGATTTCCAAAGCCAAGATGCTAGGTCTTACAACTATGCAAAATACTTGTCTGAAGCCATTAAGACCTCACTTGCTGCGATTAAGAGTAACAATGGTGCCATCAACTTTAAGTATTATTATTTTCTCATGCATATGATATTATATGAAGGTCAGGAAATGGGACTATGGGGAGAGAATTTAAGAATCAAAGACCTTGATAGTGATGAAAACTATAGATCAGTTGAGATTTGGATATCCATATGGGATAGTAGATGTGGGAGATCCCACTATTTGTATTTTGAGGAATATTTCGTCAAAACCTTGTATAAGTTGATTGGACATAAATGTGATTACAATCTATCCACAAAGATACAAAGATTCCTCAAGCCAGAGGATAAGAATCCTTAGGGAAAGGTGAACCATAATTGGGGGGATTGGTATGCATTCAAATATTGTACTGTGATCAGAGTATATGGATTTGAGGTAGCTCCATTCTTACTACCTAAAACTGTACCTAACAGGGTTGCATACCTTTATATTGTAAGACAATTAGCCCATTTAGCCTTCATGCAACTCAAAATCTATGGAAGGAAAAATTTCATTCCTTCTACTTTGTGTTTTGGTGACTTCGCCATCATTGTTGATTTAGGCTATGAATCAATTAACAACAGATTAGATTATTATGGCTTGCCATTGGGAAATAAGAGAGAAAAATTTGACCTCGATTACTTCATTTATGATGCCAAGATCTCATAGAGACTGAAGGGATATGAACATGAGTTCTTTGTAGATGATGTCATTAGGAATTGTGATGAAGCTCAAGTGATGATGAGGAAGGCTGCATACAACAAGATAATTATGGTCGAATCTTGGAGGAGAGGTAATAATCCATTGTATATATAATCTTTTCATGAAATACAAGATCCTAGGGAGAGGGTTGAACAACTGATCCTACATGAAGAAGAACTAACTAAGGATGTACCTCTCATAGCTTTTGAAAGAAGAAGCGATATTGGTTTTGGGAGACAAGCTAAGAAAGTAGTGCCTTTAAGGCATTCATCACTGCAACCTACTCCAGAGGTGAGCTTCTCAGCTAATGCTCGTATTATTATCAAATATGACATTAAGGGAGAGAAAGAGGTTACACAGATCACCATCCCCACTATTCCCCAATATGAAGAGCCACTAGAGAGGAATGTGATCACATTTGAAACTTCTAATGAGTTGTATGATGATGTGAGACACCGGGCTAGCCAAGAATTCATTGAAGATGATGCATTCATTCGAGCTCCTCAGTTTAAAGCTTTCATTTATGAGTAAAAAGGAAAAATTATAAAAGAAAATATAAAGGAAATCAACCCTAAGAAAGAAGCGGATGCCTTGAAAGAACTCCAATATGAGGTTGATAAAGAAATGGATGAAATCACTCCTGAAAAGGGAAGAAAATTGCTGCAAGAGGTTGGGGTCATGCTTCTTCTAGGGTGGGACATCAACTTAGTCATTGTGTTTGATAGTTTCTTGAAGAGAAATAAAAAGGCCTTATAATTGACAGATAATGCCAATGATAAGATATACACTAGATCAAGGTATAAACCTGATAAAACTACTTTGCAGATATTGGCCCTTTACCCACAAGGGAAGAGGCCTTCCCTTATCAATAATCATGATTAGATCTTCGGTCATCTTATAGTACAGAGAGTAGGGGATATAAAACCTATGGAAACTGTTGATCTACCGATGGCCCTTGATGCAATTAACAATGAAGATAAGGTGCTCAAAGAAACACACGTGCAACTAGGATGGATATTTGAACTTGAATATGCCATGAAAGATATCATACATAATGTAGATACATATGCAAAGATAGGATATGTTGAACATGTGTCGAAGGTTAACTTATTCATCGCATGATCCAATTAAGGAGTGACAAGATATCAAATTTTGATAGCCGTGGGGTGCATCATCATGGAGCATGAGCCTTGAATAGGTCTTAGATGATCATAGGCACTTGCTAGAGATTAGTAGATCACAATGCATCTATTGAAAAACTGTGTGTAGTGTTTTTACCCCATCTAAAATACAAGAAATAAACTCATGCAAGAGGATAAAAATCAAAGACAACACTCAAGATTGGGCTAAAGATGAAAATCAAACTTGTAAATAAAATGCCAAAATATTATCTTGTTTGAGCTTGATGAGTTTGTTTTCCCTCGTCGATGGCTTGATATGTGTTCTCTAGGATGATTTCGGCAGCATAACGACTTGTTTTTGCTTGATTTGGATGCAAGGATGATGAATTTGACTATGGATGCAAGATGGTAGTGTGCGAAAGTAAAAGGCTTGGATGCATGAGGTTGAAAATCGTTGGTTGTGATTAGAATGCAAAAATTGCTAAGTGTTAGTCATTTAGCAAGGGAGATTGGAATCGATGGCCAAGATTGATTCGTGGAAGAGGATCAAAGGTTGAGATCAAGATTTGACCAAAGGAATTAAAAATTCCTTTTTAATGTGCATGGAAAGGATAAAAGGAATTTAATATTCCTTGGGGGATGATAGAGGAATTAAAAATTCCTCAAAATGACCTTGGGAAGACAAAAAGGAATTAAAAATCCCTCGAGGGATGGGGAGAGTTGATGAAGGGATAGGTTAGGATAGCTAATCAATGATTAGGTTGTGCAAGTGAGAGATTAGGAAAATGATTAGGTGGGTAATGAGGATTAATGATCCACTTGCATATTATGGAATGTGTGACACTTCCCTAATCAAGGATTAGGAATGTGCATATCCTTAATATAGGACTATGCAAATTAATCAAGATTAGAGGAATTTTATGGAGGATGGGACATGAGGGGAATTAAATAAATGTATTATTTATTTAATTTTTGGAGGAAAGGGATAAGTGATGGGAGTAAATAATTAAAAGTAAGGATTTAAAGATGATAGAAGAAATAAATTAGGATGAAGGGAAAAGGGATAATGAATATTAATTAAATAATAGGGTATTATTTAATTAAAATAGAGGATATGACATTGGTTGAATTAGGGGTAAATTGGAAAAATGAAAGTGGTTAATTTTCAGTGTCTACACAAACTATTAAAGTTTTTTATTTTTATATTAATCATGTTTTAGTTATCAAATGATGTAAGTGTTTATGAACAGGCCTATAGCTTATTGCTTCCCGTATAAAAAGGGGAAACCAAGGACTAGTTTGGAAGATTATCATTGTCAATAGTAGTAGTAGATAGGTTGCATTTTCATATTCCATCCATCAATTTTCATATTTTAGAAACTTCTGCTATTAATGTATATTTTTTGAAGCAATATAAAGGAGAAGAATATTCATAATCAGTGACTTATTTCTAGTGTTCAAATTTTGTGCTAATATTCATTCCTATATGTTGTTGTTTTGTCTCCAAAGTGGTTTTCTTAAATTATTCAAATTTATACAATTTGTCAAGACACATTTGTTGTTGCTGTGTGATTGTCTTGATTGGATTCTGGCTAGAGTGAATTACAATTCCTTTCTAGTAATTCATTTTAATTGATTCCTACCAGGGATTAAAATCCTTTTAAATTGATTTTTTGATTGGTTTCCCACAAGTTAAGAATTAAAAATCCTTTCATGATATCACAAAAATTTGGGAGAATAATACTGAGATTTGTAAAGAAGAGTACAATAGTTGACAAACCTGCACGTTTGTACAAGGTGAAAACATCCAAAGTGCCCAAAAAGTTAGAGTTAAGTTGAGAAGTAGATTCACCCAATTTACATATCTATCTCCATCATCATTACACAAATTTTACTCCATTCGCCCAATAGGATTAGGCACTAGTCCTATAATTTAGAACATTTTATACAAACTTTACTCATTCATTTGATTCTCAAAACATTGAAAATAGGAATTAGTTATTAGCCTGACATCTATTTCATGTCCATGTGCCATTGTGAATAGATCTCCCAAATTAGAGACCATATTTAAACATTCAATTCTACCTTATCATTTAGGTTCACCCGCCTTGGTTTAGCAGAGCCTAAAGAGTAGGGGGTTATCAATCATATTCACCTCATTCATTAGCCAAAAATGTACTAAGAGTCTGGAACCTTCTTAAGGCTCAAAACCTACATTTTTGAGACCTAATAGATTGCCAACTGTATTAAGGACCACTCAGGGAAAATATTCTACCTTTCCAAAGTCTAGGGTTAATCTGGGCTTCTCATCATAGAGTCATAAAAATCCACAATTCAATCACTTGATTGAACAAAAGACTCCACTGGGATAAGACAAAGCTCATTTAGATCTTAACTTTCCTACTTATGAAGAAGTAGGTGGCAACTCTATTAAAATTTTATGACTAATAAGTTGAATATCACATCAGAGAGGTTAGATCACACCCATAAGAGATAAACCATATCAACCACAATGGATGGCATAAGGTCACTACACAAAGGAAGTCCAAAGAATAACAATGGTAGCTGGACTGGAAAACATGGATGTCCTCCTTCAAAGACTGACACAAATAAAAATGATGTAGTAACTAATCAATCAGATGTCACCTGTGATGATAAAGGGAACATATTGGAGTAGCCTTTCATAGTGCATAATATCCCTCTTCACATTGATGAGGGATACCATTCAATGCCACTCACTGATAGCATTCAAAATTTCAAAGCAGACCCATAAATGAAAAGAAAATTCCTTGCACGAGTAGAGGAAACAAGGATCTGAAACCAAAAGGAGTATAACTACATAATGTCAGTACAGTAGGGAGAGGAGACCTAGTATGAATCTATGGATCATTCTGCCCTAACTAAGAACTATGATGAAATGACCACTCAAGAATTGGAACAACATGTGGAAAGACAGAGGGAGGATCTTAGGAAAAGGGAGTAGTTGATAAAAGAAATCCAAGAAATAGATCAACAAATGTCTCAGTTGAATATCCATTCATTAAAACCACCAAGATATCTTCCTCCCCATAAGCAAGGGGAAACATCAATCCACATGGGTCTTCTCAGAATGCAAATGCTCCAAGTACTTCAAAAGAACCTTACAATACACTTGGGAAATGAAAACAAAGTGTGCAACATAATGTCCCATCACAACATTCACACCCACAAAACACCAGCAACATTCCACAATCTTATCCACTGCTTGGACAACAATATGTTCCACATTATCAGCACCATGTTCCATAGCAGAGTGTATATCCTTAATAGAACATCCAACAAAATGTACACTGACCTCAATATGGATACCAATACTACTGCAATCCACCATCTCAGACTCTTTACCCATAAATTTTTACAAACATAAGAAGACAATTTGGCTTGACTAGATATCAGATGTACCCATACCCCATCGAGAGAAACTAGAGGAATACTGTCCCTAAATTTACATGGAGTAATGCAATTACAATAGAGGAACATATCATAAAATTCAATTCTTTTGTTCAGGACCTAGGCATGAATCAAGAAGATGTCCTTATGAGATTGTTCATGATGTCCATGACTGAAGAAGCAAGGGAATGGTTCAATAGCCTACTAGATGCTTCAATTACCTTTGCAACAGACTTTAAAGATCAATTCTTAGAGTAGTATGGAAATCAATGTGCTCCTGAATTTGCCTTGCATGAGTTAATAGGCATTCAGAAGCATCAAAATGAATCTTTCTTTGACTTGAACCATGGATTCTCAAAGCTTAATAAAAAAATACCACATGGGTCCAAATTATCCGACTCAATAGATTTAAGCATCTATTTGAAAGCACTTGATCCTAAAACAAACTATAAGCTTAGAAAAAGGTGTCCTAGCATCTTGATTGAAGCACAAAAGGTTTCTATAACCATTGAAAACAATAGGAAAGCTGTTGGCATGATCGACAAAAGAGATAACCTTAGGATCCCACAAAATCTTGACAATCACCAAAATAGACAAGAAAACTAGTACATGAATTTACAACCAAGATTGCATGACATACCATATAATAGCACTTGGAAGGATGGACGACCAATAGGAAAACCAAATTGGAAAGATACTTCGGATTCTTTGAAGATACATGGAGCAAATGTAGTGGATACTACACCGTGGTGTCCACCATGTCATAAAATCCATGCCCCAAAATATTGTGTGGTGGCTCAAGCTTTCTAGGAAGACGAATGGAAAAAAGAATAGGATAGGGATGGCCGCACCATAAATATGTTAAGATGGAGGTCCCATCAAACCAATGATGGGAATTCATCCTTTGAGGATGGATGTGAATATGATGTCAACAACCAGAAGAACAATGTTAATATGGAGCAAGAAGTGTTCATAGACTTAGAATAAAATATAGGAGAAATGGCCTATGCATACAATACAACACCACAATATCAGTTGAGAACACCAACTAAAGAAGAGAAGAAGGTTGTTGCCACAAAAGTTGTGGCTGAAGCCAAAAGAAAATACAACCTAAGAAATAGGCCTGTAGATATAGACTAGGGAACACCTAGATGCATGCTTATAAAAGAACATAAAAAACAAGGAGAATCTTTCATCTGACCAAAAGAAGGGTGAGGCAAAGAAGCCTCAGAAGATTGTTCAAAATGAAGCTGGAAATATTGAACTTGAGAAAATACCAAAAAAAGTTCAAATTGAAATGAAAAAGGATACTAAAATAGAGAAAACAGAACAAGGGATGAAAACCCCTTCATTTGATATCTCTCAAACACTAACTCAATTAAAGGTGATAGTGCCTTTGATGGAGATGATGAAATATGATGAATACCAAGACACAACCCTCAATTTGATTTCCAACACATCTCACAAGTAGAAAGATTAGAACAAAGAGATCAATGTCATTGAGCAGGAAGCTACAAAGGCACCAGAGGTCTATTTGGGAGATACCCTTACAAAAAACCCCTCACAGGTGGAGCCGTTTTACACCACATTGGTGATCAATAACAAGTTGGTAAAAAATTGCATGATTGAATTGGGAGCAACAATCAATATCATGCCTTTGGTGGTCATGAAGGAATGAGGTTTATGGGTGAACACCACCTATGGAAAATGCTACGCCATGGATAACAGATCAGTCCCAATGGTTAGAGTGATATGGGACATAGAATTAAAATTGGCATCATATCCTGAGGAAACATACAGGATAGACTTCACTATGGTGGACACTCCCCCTTATTATGGAATGTTATTATCTAAACAATGGACCACAACAGTGGGTGGAAATTTCCAACTAGATTTATCCTAAGCCACAATACCTATGAATGGAAGGGAAGTCAATCTATACAAATAACCTAGATCAAAGCATGTAATTGAGCTATTTGACCCTAATCAAATGAACTAATTTTGTGATGTAGATCTTGGAAGTTTTAGAATTGAGCATTCAAACCCTGATTTGCTAAACACGTATCTAATTGCTAGAGATGTTCCTCAAAATGAACATGGCATATGCAAGATGTACTTTGATGGACCCTATAATAAAGAAGGGAATGGAGCTGGGATTGGTTTCATTTCACCCAGTGGCACAACATTTAAGTACTCATTTTTGCTAAAATTTGAATGCACAAATAACATAGCAGAGTATGAGGCATTATTGCTAGGGTTAAGCATTTCGATAAAGCATAGGATCAAAATGTTAGCCATTTATGGGGATTCAGAGTTGATTGTTTCACAAGTGAGGGAAAAGTATTCTACAAAAAAAAGAGATTGAAACAATAGAGAAATGTAGTGTGGGACTGAATTAGCTCCAAAAAGGGTGTACATTGGAAAAAGGATAATCCCTACAATTAGAAAGATGTTGATTACAATGTTGAGAAAATACAAGCATGATTTTGCATGGTCTTATGATGACCTTAAGGCATATGGAGAAGATCTGTTTCAACATGAAATTCTATTGAAGCTTGATGCAAAACCCTTCAGACAGAAACAAAGGCCAATAAACCCTACTCTAGAACCCAAGATTCATGAGGAACTCATAAAACTCAGAGAAGGAGGTATCAATAAACCCATCAGACACTCTACTTGGGTTTCCAACTTAGTGTCCATCGGAAAGAAGAATGGGCACATAAGGTTGTGTGTATATTTTTGAATTTTGAATATCTCCTCCCTTAAAGACAATTATCCCCTCCAAAACATGGAAGCTATGTTGCAAAAGCTAACAATATGTGAGCTCTTATCCATGATGGATGGTTTTTCAGGATATAACCAAGTGAAAGTGAAAGAATAAAAATAGTATAAGACTACCTTTACTACACCTTGGGGCACATATGCATATGTGAGAATTTAATTTGGCCTCATGAATGCTGGGGCCACATTTCAAAGAGCTATGGACGTTGCATTTTCTGATCTGATTAATGCAATAATGGTGGTGTATCAGGATGACCTCACAACATATTCTAAGAGAGATTAAGACCATATTGAACATCTATAAAAGATCTTCCTCAAAGCTCTGGAGTATGGTATTTCCTACGCCATGGATAATAGATCGGTCCCAGTGGTTAGAGTGATATGGGACTTAGAAATAAAATTGGCATCATATCCTGAGGTAACATACAAGATAGACATCACTATGGTGGGCACTCCCCCTTATTATGGAATGTTAGTATGTAGACAATGGACCACAACAGTGGGTGGAAATATCCAGCTAGATTTATCCTAAGCCACAATACCTATGAATGGAAGGGAAGTCAAGCTGTACAAAAAACCTAGATTAGAGCATGTAATTGAGCTCTTTGACCCTAATCAAATGAACTAATTTTGCGATGTAGATCTTGGAAGTTTTAGAATTGAGCATTCAAACCCTGATTTGCTAAACATAGATCTAATTGATAGAGATGTTCCTCAAAATGAACATGGAATATGGTGGATGTACTTTGATGGAGCCTGCAATAAAGAAGGGAATGGAGCTAGTATTGTTTTCATTTCACCCAATGGCACAAAATTTAAGTACTCATTTCTGTTGACATTTGAATGCACAAATAACATAGCAGAGAATGAGGCATTATTGCTAGGGTTAAGAATTGCTACAAAGCATAGGATCAAAATGTTAACCATTTATGGGGATTTAGAGTTGGTTGTTTCACAAGTGAGGGGAAAGTATTCTACAAAAAACAAGATATTGAAACAATACAAAAATGCAGTGTGGGATACTATAGAACTCTTTGATGCTTTCTCCATTGAGTGGGTAGATAGATCAAAAAACTTAATGTCTGACTTCTTCACAAATGTGTCTTTAAAAGGGGATGACATTACCTTGGCAGGAATCTCACAAGTGGAACTCAAGACTAGCCTTGTAGTTCCTGACAACATTTATAATTGGCAGGTCTTCAATGATGACATAGATCTGATCAATCTCTTACACTACATTGATCAGTATGAAGCCCAATAGATTGATTTCAATGCATTTTTTGAAGAAGTGGATGGTAAACAAACCGTGTTTGGCCAAGAAGTAGTGCATCTCAAAAAAATAAGATTCCTAAAGGGTTAGTAGCATTGGAAAGGGTGTTCGATGGGAGTGACTGGGCAGTCATGAAGCAATTACCTGTAAGAAGGGAGGATATTGAAGAGATTAATCTTGGGATTGAATTAGCTCCAAAAGGGTGTACATTGGAAAAAAGGTAAGCCGTACAATTAGAAAGATGCTGATTGAACTACTGATAAAATATAAGCATGTTTTTGCATGGTCTTATGATGACCTTAAGGTATATAGAGAAGATTTGTTTCAACATGAAATTCCATTGAAGCCTGATGCAAAACCCTTAAGATAGAAACATAAGCCAATAAACCCTACTCTAGAACCCAAGATGCAAGAGAAACTCATAAAACTCAGAGGAGGTATCATTAAACCCATTAGACACTCCACTCGGGTTTCCAACTTAGTGCCCATCAAAAAGAAGAATGGGGACATAAGGTTGTGTGTAGATTTTTGAAATTTGAATGTCTCCTCCCTTAAAGACAATTATCCCCTCCCAAACATGGAAGCTATGCTGCAGAAGGTAACAAGATGTGAGCTCTTATCCATGATGGATGGTTTTTCAGGTTATAGCCAGGTGAAAGTGAAAGAATTAAAATAGTATAAGACTACCTTTACTAAACCTTGGGGCACATATGTATATGTGAGGATGTCATTTGGCCTCATGAATGCTGGGGCCACTTTTCAAAGAGCTAGGGATGTTGTATTTGTTGATTTGATTAATACAATAATGGTGGTATATCAGGATGACCTCATAGCATATTCTATGAGAGATAAAGACCATATTGAACATCTAGAAAAGATCTTACTCAGAGCTCTAGAGTATGGTATTTACTTAAACCCTTAAAAGTGCCATTTTATTGTAATGTTGTAGAAAAATGATGAGGGGTATGAGAAACCAATATCATTCTTCAACAAATCCTTTCAAGGAGTAGAACTAAAGTATGATATTACAGAGAAAAAAGCGTATGCACTTATCAAAGCTGTAAAAGCCTTTAGACCTTATTTGGTAGGTGCTAATGTAGTTGCCTATGTTCCTAATGCTGCAATCAAGGATGTATTTATGCAAATTGAAGCTACAAGGAGAAGGTGTTGATAGAATAATAGAATTCAAGAGTTTGACATTGATATCCAAATTACCAAATTAGTAAGAGGACAAGTGTTGGCCAAGCTCATGGCTGAATCAAATTTTGAAGCAACACAAATTTGTACACCATGGTACACCAATGCGATGTATTACGTCAAACATTAAAAGTGTCCTAAGGGATTGAGTGACAATCAAAAGAGAACTTTAAAGTTAAGTTCATCAAAGTATGTCTTTATGGATGGAGACTTATATTGGAAAAGTAGGGATGGCATATTACTGTTATGCTTAGATAAATCATAGGCGAAGCATGTACTAAAATTAATGCATGAAGGTGTTTGTAGAGGCCATTTTTCAATAAAAACTACTACCCACAAGATTCTAAGGGCTAGATATTATTGGCCTAGGGCCTTCAATGATGCCTTTGAGTACATACAAAAGTATGAAGCTTGTCAAATTTTTTTGGGAAGATGAATTATCAGGGAGCATTAGCATTAAGAACCATACAAGTTGAAGCTCCATTCCATCAATGGGGAATTGATTTCATAGGTGGGGTTACAGATAAATCTAGTGGAGGCCATAAATGGATTTTGGTAGCTACTGATGACTTCACAAAATGGATAGAGGCCATACCTACAAAGAAAACCACCAACAAGGTTGTAAAAATTTTCTTGATGGAGAATATTATCACAAGATTTGGAGTTCCTGCAAGGATAATAATAGATAATGACATGCGCTTTAGATATGATGAGTTCAAAAGGTTATGTGAGAACTATGGTATAACAATCTCATACTCTTCCCCATACCATCCACAAGCGAATGGGCAAGCCAAGTCCAGTAAAAAAATCATATTGAAGATAATTAATAGGATGCTGGACAATAATAAAAAGGCATGGGACTCTAAAGTAAGATTGGCAGTCTGGGCAAAGAGAATCATAATCAAGAAATCAACTGGAAAATTTCCCTTCGAATTGGTCTATGGAACACAAGCAAGAATTCCCATGCACAAAGTTTTACCAGTGTATAGGTTTATACTACAAGAAGATTTGGATATTCTTGAATCCATGGAGGACAGTATGGAACAACTGGTAGAGTTGGATGAAATAAGGAACTTGGCTCAGGAGCATAACACCAAAATGCAGTCACAAATAAAATACTTGTTTGAAAAAAAGTCAAAAGATAGAAAATTTGAAGTTAGTGAGATGGTTCTTATGTGGAATGCTAGATGCCAAGACAAAGGGAATCATGGTAATTTTTAAGCTCTATGGATGGGACCATTTGTTATTATCGGTAAAGGTGGTGAAGATTCTTATTATCTTCAAAATATGTTAGGAGAAGATTAGGAATTTCTAGTACATGGATAATTCCTAAAACACTTATTTTCTTAAAAATATCATTTTCCATGCACAATAGTTTAGGTTTCCCCTCCACCTTCCCATCCCATTCGCTCACATTTTCCCATGGTCTACATCCTAGAGATCTTTTCTGGACCCTTGCAATGACCTCACGTTCATTCATCCCTAGTTGGAGCCATTGTTGGAGCTAAAAAATCCACCTTGGTTCTTTCATACATTTGTCCTTACTTATCATTGCATTCCCATCATAAAGCCCCATTTCTCTTAATTCTTTATTTTTTTCCTCATTAAACATAAATATTTGTACATAGCTCATAAAATAAAGCCTTGGATTATTGCCTTAAAATAAGTCCCCTCCTTAAAGTATTCTCTCGACAACACAAGGTATGCCGCCAAGACAATGCCATATCAAGGAAAGCCTCACCGTAGTCTCGTCGACAAGACCAATAAAAGGCCAATGAAGATATCAATGAGACCCTCATACGCTGAGGAGACATACTGAAATGTCTCTTTGACAACCTAGAGAGATATATGTTGAAGAGACCTAGATGCTTCGAAGAGAAAAATTAACTTGTCTCTCCAACATGGCATAGTGACATCGACACTCTGTGGATACATGATTAGTTTGCATATAGGAAACAAAAAAACATCTCTTAGAAATCGAGAGATTACTATAAAATAAAGGGTAAAGTACTAACAAGAACGTAGTCAGGCATGTATCATGGCAATATCGAGGGGTCATCAGTATGTCAGATTAAGAAATGAAGAAGTCCCTTCAACACCAAAATAACAAGTGAGAATGAGATGTCGAAGAGACACAAAGGCATTGAACAAACATTGATAAAAGTCTCTTCGACATTTTAACAAATGTAGCTCCATAATATCAATGAGACTATGGGACATCGAAGAGAGATAACCACAGGTCCCCTCAACATTCTAAAGATAAAATGAAGATTTCTTGAAGAAATGTTGTAGAAAGGAGGAGCACGGGAGTGTCAAGGAGGCATAAGCTTATCAGAGACAAATATTCACCACTCTTATCAACACTCAAGATATCAAAGGTTCAAGAAAGAAAGAGCTTAAGTAAAACCATCGAGGATACTTTGTGGGATCAAAGAGAGAAACTCAAATGTCTCTTTCAAATTTTTGAAATAATGTCTCACCCAATTGACATGAATAATAAAGTCATCAAAGAGACAATTTCAATTAATATTGTAGTTGATTAGAAAGGTGGCACGAATGCCATTTATGAACCAGAGCTGCTTCCTATAAGCCAAATCTCGATATACTTGACTTTTGGGAGATGAAAATACACTACAACTTATGGATAAAAATCATGGAGGTGGAATTAGATGACAACCAACAACTCAAAAACCATGGTACAAGCTCAAGTAGGTGATCTTGGATCAGCTGAGAGTGTTCTATAAAGATTTGCTTGAATTATTGTGAAAGTAGGGTTTGAAATGGATAAAACCCCAAAAAAACCAAAATTGAAGAGGCAAAAATAGAAGCTAGGCCATTAAACCAAGACTTAATAGATTAGTGTCTTGGGTCTCGACCAAAATCTAGGAGATTAGCTCAATTAAATCCTTCATGCGAAACATTGGAAGACAAGCACAAAAATCTTGAAGATGTATGGACTCCACAGAGAGGCTATGATCTATTTATATATCATTATTGAAAGAAATACAGACATAGACCTATCTTGAATCCATGGAAAATGCATTTAGAAAAGCTTGTGGTGCTTAACATGTTTTTCAATGTAGAATTGGTTAAGGCACTAGCTAAAAATTACAACCCTAAGATGAGGGCTATCCATGCCCCACGATGGTTCACAATTTATTATCATAACACAGGATTATATCTCTATGGTTTTCCAATTATACACCTCCATGAAGATAAAATTAAGGATAAGGGACTTGTTAGAGGAGTATAAGACCATGGATGCAAGCTATAAGAGGTGGAAGTTGCCTTTGCATAGACCCAGGGGTCTAGGAAACCAACCTAGAAGATTCTCCAGTGAAGAGAAACCCCCTTTTCGTATGGATTTATTTGAAGAATATTACTAGTATACCTACTATTTAGCTGACCAGGTCCTCTGAATTGATGCCCTTGCTATGATGGCTATATTTCCCATGGTATTAGGTGGAAATTTCCAAATCCAAGATTCAAGGTCTTACAAATATGTAGAATACTTGTCTGAAGCCATTAAGACATCACTTACTGCCATTAAGAGTAACAATGGTGCCATCAAATTCAAGCATTATTCTCTGCTCATGCATATGATATTATACGAAGGTTAGGAAATGGGACGATGGGGAGAGGAGTTATGAATCAAAGACCTGGATAGTGATGAACACTATAGACTAGTTGAGATGTGGACATCCATATGGGATAGTAGATGTGGGAGATCCCACTATTTATATTTTTAAGAAATATTTTGTCAAACATTTGTATAAGTTGATTGGCCATAAATGTGATTAAAATATGTCCTCAGAGATATAGAGATTCATCAGGCCAAAGGATAAGAACCCTAAGGGAAAGGTAAACCATAATTGGGTAGATTGTATGCATTTAAATATTGTGCTATGATAAGAGTATACGGATTTGAGGTAGCTCCATTCTTACTGCCTAATACTATCCCCGAAAGGGCTGCATACATTGATATTGTAAGACAATTAGCCCATTCAAAAGCTATGGAAGGAAAACCTTCATGCCTTATATTATGAGTTTTGGTGACTTCACCATCATTGCTGATTTAGGGTATGAATCAATTAACAACAGATTATATTATTATGGCTTGCCATTGGGAAATAAGAGGGAAATTTTTTGACCCTGAGCACTTCATTTATAATGCCAAGATCTCCTAGAGAGTGAAGGCATATGAACATGAGTTCTTTGTAGATGATTATTGGAAAATGTGCCTCAATTTACTCGCTCGGACCTTTGTTAAAGGCTTGACGAATTTATGCCCTTATCGCTTTACCGCGGTGTTCTCATTTGGTCAGCTTGACTCTTTAGTCACTAAGACTTAGTCTGATCGGCAAGAGTCTGAGGGTTGACATAATGATGGGCTGGTGAGCATGGAGTTGGTGGATTTTTTTCTGGTCTTGGCTTGATTGGTAGAGTAGTCATCTATCGGCGGAAGGAAATGCTCTGTCTTGCCGATGCCTTGCATGAATGATTGCTATCACTTTCATCTGATAGTGCTGGCTTCTTTTTGTGACATCCGAAGGTAAGTACAGCCGAAAACCTTTTCGCCAACCAAAATTTCTTGTGTGCATGACGTGTGTCAGCTTGTCAAAGTGGTGAGCATAGCGAAGAGATGGTGGGCCACGAGTTAATGCGAAGTTCTTGTCCAACCGTGGACACTTGTATGTACCTCAGGAGTTCCCTGGGGAATCTAGCGGATGTCGCTAGAGATTTCCTGAAGGAGCTCCAACGGCCTCCACGTAGGCCAAGTGAATTGTGTGAGTGGTGGACACGTGGCAATCTTGGAAGCTCATTCCAGGTAGGCTCATGGGAATCTTGGAGATTCCCCGAAACCTCCTGAGTAGTGTGTTGATGGTGAAAATGACACAAACAACGTTAAAACAAAATATTTCTACTCTATTTCTCCAGAAAAAGAAAGACAACATATAGTAGCCTAACTCCCAAGGTCCTGGTAGTTGGTTCTCAATTGTCTGGTGTCACTCAATTGGTGCATGCAACAGTAATGTTCAAGGGGCCTATGCTGGTAACAAAGAATGCAAGCAATGACTCATTTTACCGAACTATTTTTAGTAAATCCAAGGGGTTTCAAACAAAAGAAAAAAAGATAGATCAAAGGGTAAACTAGTAAACATGAACAAAACTTATCTAGCATCTAGACATATATCTTCAAAAATGAATGTTTTTCAATCAGATCAAGAAAACCAAAGCATGATACAATTCACAGAGTAATCTATACCATTGTATACATCTAAGGTGCTTATTTCAATTCGCCTATCAGAACTACTTCAAAGATTTTTTTAAAAGAATACATATTCATTCATTGCCAAGATCATAGATCAACAACCTTTAATAAATTTAATTCAATGATAATCTAACAAGATAATCCCTAAATCCAGTTTCTTCTAATGACTTTCATCACATAAGAAACAATCATGCTTTAGCACAATCACTGGCATACAAATAGATTATAACTTATCAGCCTTATCAAGTAAAATTTAATTCTAACACCATATTGCGTAAACCTACAATTTTATTTTAACTATAAAAATATCAAAATAACAATGTATCACTGTAATCACTATAAAATTATATCCTCTAATATCAGGTGGCCAATTCTATTCTCTATTAGCCGACCCTTACAATATGATACCCAAAGGGTATTTATAGATATACAAACATTCGAACTCCACTTCTATTTTAAGTCATCCACCCTTTTAGGAACTAAAATTCTCTTGGAAACTCAAATCAATTTGATCTTGAGTTCTTACATTAGACATTCAGTTAAACTAGAGAATAGAAAATAGAAGAGAAAAAATGTCATGCACTTAAAAACTGTCAATGCTGCATGCACATGCAAAGAAGAAGAAAGTCATGCATGCAAGAGATTTATGCATGTGAAGTTGGGTCTGCAATAAACTCATCATAACTGGTGAAGACTTGTTGTAATACATCTAATTTTGGTCCATCAACCCAACTGTCTTCAAATTTAATTCGCTCCAATTCTATTGCAGAAAACCCTCCCATATCTTTTATCTTTGTCAACTCTCTTTTAACAGCCTTTATCTCTTCTTTGACATCCATCAGTTGATCTATCATCAGATCTTCACCATCATCTCCTTTCTGCATGAGTCCCTTAAACCTTTCACCCCATTTCTCTTTTATCTGGCTCAAAGGTAGGACTTCTTTTGTTAGAATATTAACATCCACTATGATATCAATGACTGCCTCCAACTCTTCAAACTGTTTGGTTAGATCCTTAACAACATCTTTATTATCCTCCTCATTTCTATGTTTGTACAAGAAATATGTTCTAAATCAGATTATACGAGAGGTCTTCTCCACAAAATCTTTATTATCCTCCTCGAGTATTGACTGTTCAAGAAAAGTAGTCAAAGGCAATGTGCTAACCTTCTCCAATTTCTAACTATACTCTTTATATTCCTCTTCCTGCTTCTCTGATGCTTCAAAATATTAATGCATTTCCCCTATTAACTCTTTTCCCGCTTTATGAACCTCAAAACCTTAAACCAAAACTTCACCTACTTCTTGATTTAACTTGTCAACCCACCTGTCTAACATCTCCGCTTTGCCTCTTACCTGTACTAAATCGTGTACCTCCTTTTTACTCAACAAAATTGGAGTCTCAATAGAAGCTATCTTTTGTGATCTTGGAGAAGAGACACTTTTCAAGAAGGAAAGCAATTGATCTAATTGAGCCTTAAGCTCATCCTTCTTCTACTTATCCTTTAACATTCTTGATTTGGTTGTAGAAGCTACCACATCAATTAGATTCATCTGTTGCTTTCTAGTAGGCCTTCCCAAGCTGACAGTACTCAATTGATAATTCGTTAACTGCATGTCTCCTACCTCCTTTTTTGTCATCGGTATGGAACACTTAGCAACAATCTCTCCATTGTCTATGAGCCTGGTGGAGTGTAGGATCTTGGCCTTCTTTTTAGGCCTCTCTTGTTCAATATCCTTCATCATATCCTCCCAATTGAGAGGTTGTGAAGGTGTTACTATTCTTTACTGTAGGTCCAATTTTAGCCAAGTGGGAGCACATGGAGCCATAGTCATCATAGTGGAAGAAGAAGCAATAGTAGTAGTAGAAGGTGGTTGCACATTCACTTGGGGTTGAGAATCAACCCTTGATTCCTCTTGTTGTCCTTGCACAACATGCATCTGCACAAGCCCTTCAGCCTCTTCCCTAACCTTTTTGTTCCTATATCTTCTTATCTTCCTCATCTTTCTTCAACCTCTCTTCCTCTAATCGATCGAATCTTTCATTTTCTATTCTTTCCTTCTCTATTCTTTCCTTATCTAATTTTTCTTTCTCTAGAGCTTCTTCTTCCAATTTCTCTTTCTCTAAAGCCTCTAGTCTTTCTTTCTCTAATCTTTCTATCTCTAAAGCTTTAAACTTTTCTGCCTTTTCTTCTTCTTCTTGTTGCTTTCCAACCAGCTCTTCGGTATCCTTTTCCTTTCTTAATCTTTTTGCTTCTTCTTCTTTTTGGTGAGCTTCCTTTGCAAGTTTTAACTCAGCAACCAAGACTTCTTTCTCCCTCAGGTTTCTTGCCTTCTCTTCCTCAAGGTCATGAATCTTTTGTATTAACTCTAACTTATCATTTTCTTTTTTAACCTTGAGTTCATGTTCTTGTTGCCTTTGCTATCTCTCTACTTCATTAGCTGTTGCCTTAGCTTCAATTTGTTGCTGCTATAGTATGGAATCAGTTTGTGTCTTGGCATCCATTATCTTTTTCTTTTCTATTTCTTTAGCTTTTTCCTTAGCATCCTTTCTAACCTCTTCAAATAATGCCCATTGCTCTTCTTGTGTCATTATCTGTTCATCGTCCTCCTCTAGAGGCATATTCTCTTGCACATCCTTCTTTGACACAGTCTCGTCTGAATCTGTTCCAACATCATGAATTTCCCTCTCCACTTCTTTTCCCTTTGTAGCTTCAACCATACTATGAAGAGTCCCCTTTTGAACTTCTTCACTCCGCTTCTTTGCAAGTGGGACTTGTGTGGAAGATTCACCTAATGTAGGTGTTGAAACAACCAATCCTATTTGAACATCTCCTTTTGTGTTTCCGCTTCATCACTTGCTGCTTCAAGTTCTATCTCTTCGATGTCTGGGGGAAAGAACTCCAAAGGCTCTTTGGGAGGTGTCTTTCTTTTGAGTCTTTTATAACCTTTCCCCTTTTTAGGAGCTGGTCCTTGAGGAGATTTGGTTCTTAGCACCAACCAGTGAACACTTCGATCCAAGACTATTCTGCCTATTTGCTTTATGTCAATAGTTTCTTCACTGTTCTAGTCAATCGGATCCAGGCTCTTAGTTCCTATGTTTAAAGCCTCATAAGATGGATCCAATGCAACTCCATCATCCACCAATGTGTCAGGAATGCCATTTTTGACTCCAAGTTCTACCATGAGTGAGACAGATAACCTGCCATAATTGATTTTCCTCAAGTCATACTCATCTTTCCGGTCACTCTAGAAATATTCTAATAAATTGAAATGCTTATCAAACATAGAAGGCAACAAGGCATTCATCTTACCCTTCGGGTCAAAATGCCTACGAGCTGTGTATAAACCTAACTTCAACTATATCAGCTCACTACAGACCACCTTTGCTCCTACCAAATGTTGACAGCCATACTCACCCAACTTCATGGGGAACTTGTGACATCCTGTCTTATGCTTTATTCCAAACTGAGCATTAACTCCAAGAGCCTGATATACAAAATTCATTAGCACTATCCTATTATTGCAACACCTTGGAAGCAAATGTGGATGGCCTTCAAAACCAACTAACCTGAAATATGTAAACTTGGGGTATTGAATGCACCAACATCCCCATTCAGCAATAAACGCCATAGCCTTTTGACTCAGCCTATACCCTGCATCTCCATTTAGTTGGTTAATGACTACATATATGAATGCATCATTAACTCTTCTGAATTGAGTTTCAGCAACCTGTAGAGACAGCTGGTTATAATGCTCCCATACCTTCTTCTGTCCATCCAACACTCCCATTATCCCTACTCTGTTTAAACCTGGGAAGATACCCAACCTTGCTACAACATACACAATGTAAGAATTCATAAAGAAGCACTTAGTCTCCCTGATGCTGATCAGTTGATCATGAATAGCATTTGATACAATCATCAGCCAATCAAACTAATGGGTGCCATGTAAAATTATCTGGATGAAAGCAACCATCCACTCCTTGAAACGAAATGTATCTCTCTTCCCAAAAAATCTAGACAACATCAATATTAAATCTGATACCTGCTTATAGAAGTCTGCCCTCTTTAGCTGGCCTGCAAGCTTGGTTAGAGACTTCTTCTTTGTCTTCAACCACTTTTTGTTGAAATGAGATTTATTGGATTCTTTAAACTTACTATATTTCTCCAAGGCCTCTGCCTCATCCAACTGCACCAAGTTCTTAGGGTCTGGGACATTAAATATATTTTGAAATGCTTGAGGAGTGAGATCAATAATTACATTATTTTGTGAATCCATGCATTGTCTGGTAGCAGGATTGTAGGCACTAGCTGCTGTCAAGATCAACTCCGGACATTGGATTGATAAAGGAAACATAGTGATACGGGCCAAGCCGGAATCAACAATTCTTTGTGTCCTTCCTATTATATCCTCCCATTCTGCATAGGTTTTTGCATATAGCTCCTCAAAATTATATTGTCCCAAATTGGTATCGGTGGTGTCTGACCAATCTGATTCTACTTTGCTCACTTTCACAACAGGACTCCTATGATTATACCTCAAGGTATAAGGTAGCTATTCTGGCTTGATCTTCTTTGGGTTTGGTACTGCCTTTGATGCTCCTGCAGGCCGGTTTCTTTGGGAAGCCTCTCCTGATGTTCCCGACATCCTATTAGCTTTCCTGCAACAAAATCTCTAGTTAGATTCTTGAATAAACATCTCAAAATGTGTCTTTAAACTCATACCTTTCAAACATACATCGGAGGTTGAACCAGGCAGCAAACATCTTTAAATAATCTTCTTCTAACATACTACCAGACTCGGAGCAAAAACTGTTATTGTCACTCTATTAATAAGAAGTGGGCTCGGAGTCGGAAGTGAAATAGTGATCGGAACCGGAACCGAAGTGGAACCTGATTTGGTTTCCTTCAGATTTTCTGTTTTCATATTTTGTTACAGTTCCATTTCCGCTTCCGCTAGGTAAACATATTTATGAAGTAAAACTTCTTACTATAAGGGGAGTCGAAGACAGGATGGAAAATGGAATTGACATTGAACATAAAAACATATCCAATACTCTAAATCAATTTCGATCTCGCTTTCGGCTATGTTGACCATGACATCATCAAAGACTATCAATTTAATGCATAACTCCATGATTAAAAACTAAGGTCATATTAAATGAAACGAGGCTTAAAATATATCATGAAAAGACTATACCCATATGACCGTGGGGACAACTGTATATTCAGGCTTCATATTTTAATCATTTTTAAAACATGATCACATAAACGCATAAAACCCTAACCTAGAAAACATGATATAAAACTAGGGTATGGATTTAACCCTTCCCAATTTACCAGATTGAATGCGTGACAAAAACCCTAAGTAAAAACAAGATTCTACTAACCCTAACTCACTTTAAAAATCTACATTTAATCTACCTCACTGTGAAAAATCCTAATTAAATCTACACGTTTAAACCTAATGTAGCATGACATGATCACGACAAAACATGAAAGTGACCATGCCCTAACTCTCTATAAAACCAAAAACACAAGCACAAAATCAAGAACAACAAGCAAAAGAAAGAACACAAACACACAAACCTACCAAAACGGTGAACTCGCCCGAAGATCTAAATCAAACAAACCCAAAATGAAAATACGAAAGAAAACAAATAAAAGAAACAAGAAAAAGAACCCTACCTCGAACGCAAAACTTGGCTAACCTTCTGAATTGATTCGCAAATAATTATCTCCTCCTCCTTCAATTGATTCACTCAGATGGACTCTGAAACTGCTCTATTTCACTCTTTAATTTTTTAAAAATGATAATATTCATGTGTTTAATCCTTAATGAAGGTAAAATCAGAGTTCTTACCTATGCATAATAGATGTCATTAATGCATTAAATGCATTTAAGTGGAGTCAAAACTGGAGAAGAACAAACACTTCACTACAGTGCGACTTCAGTCAATAGTCAACGACCAAGAAAATGGCGGGGGCAGAATCAGAATGGAAACTGATTCGAAAACTTAAGAAATTTTGCAACTTCATTCCCGTTTTGGGTCCGGGTCTGCCCACTGAACACAAAACGAAACCAAACACAAAAAGTAAACTAAAAAGACAGATAGAACAAAACTTAACATAAGGACATAGACTAAAACAAAAGTTCAAAAAGCGGAAGTGGAGACAGGATGGATTTTGATTTTTGTAATTTTTTATAAACACCAAATTAATGCCCACTTCGGTTCCGGGTCCGATAAAGAAAAACAAAAGGCAAAAAAGAAAGATTGTCGGGATGGAAATCAGAATGAGTTTTGAAAGAAGTTTTAGAACCCGATTTTGTTCCGGCTCCGATTCTGATAGACTAAATAAAAAATAAAACAAAGTGTTGGAAGCAAAAGACTCCAAACTTTGTTTAAAGAACAACAAAAGATAAAAATAACAAAGGGGGACCCATTTTGACCAAGGCAAAAGATGGGGTGGTTATGCAAGGCATAACACAATGGACACATGGTTTATGGGACCCGATAGATTTGGCGGCAGGTGTTTTGGCGATAGCGGATTATTGTCGGCCTGGAATGTGATGCTACTGTTAGCGATGGCGAAGGGTTTTTGGAGCCCGATGATAGTTGACTGATCACTGTTTGGTCAAGCGGTGGAACGAATAGCAGTGCGACAAGTGGTAATTTCTCATTGGTTGTTTTTCCACCATTTTTGCAAAACAACGTTTATTTCCAAAAGTTGGATTGGTGAAAAGAAAATTATAATGCCATCTCTTGTGATCGGATTTTGGAAATTGGTAGAGCCCGAATTGTATTTTCTCTGCAATGAATTAATTGCGGGGGTGGCTTGATGCAGGATTGCAGGTGGATCTGATCCGAGATCGATTTGGCATGTCATTGAAGAACTAATTTTAATGCACCTTAATTGGTTGTTGTATGTAGACTTGTAATAGTCAGTCTTGAAAAGTAGTCATGAGAGACAAATTTGTAGAAGAGCAGTAGAAGACTGTGAAAAAGCGTCGCCGAGTTTTATATTCGTTGTATGCCGAAATAGAATAGTACTAGTGAGTCCATGAAAACTCTAGTGCTGCTGTGAGCTAACTATCATAGTGAGAGGACTATAACTTTGTATGTAATACTTTGCTTACTGTAATACAAAGTGTCTTTCTCTTGGTGTGGTGGATTTTTTCCTAAAAGGGTTTTCCCACGTAAATCTGGTGTTATCTCTAAAATCATTTTATTTCTATTACTCTTATTAAACGGCATGTGTTCATCTTAAGTGTTTTAGTGTTTTAAAACTAGTCTTTGCACGTCTCCTCTGTGGTTTTAGCATTAGGAAAGTGTTTCCACACCTTTGCTTTTCCTTACAATGTCATTAGAAATTGTGATGAAGCTCAAGTGATGATGAGGAATGCTGCATACAACAGGATAATTATGGCCAAAGCTTGGAGGAGAGGTTATAATCCATTGCATATAGAAGCTTTTCATGAAATACAAGATCCTATGGAGAGGGTTGAACAACTGACTAAGGATGTACCTCTCATATCTTTTGAAAGAAGAAGAGATAATAGTTTTGGGAGACAAGATGAGAATGTAGTTCCTTTAAGCCATTTATAACCACAAACTACTCCAGAGGTGAGCTTCTCAGATGACACTCCTATTATTAATGAAGATGACATTGAGGGAGAGAAAGAGGTGACACAAATCACCATCCCCACTATTCTCTAGTATGAAGAGCCACCAGAGAGGAATGTGATCATATTTGAAGCTTCTAGGAGTTGTTTTATGATGTGAGACACTAGGCTAGCCAGGAATTCATTGAAGATGATGCATTTGTTCAAACTCACGAGTTTAAAGATTTCATTTATGAGTATAAAGGAAAAATTATAAGAGAAAAGCTAAAGAAAATCAACCCTAAGCAAGAAGCTGATGCCTTGAAAGAACTGCAATATGAGGTTGATAAAGAAATGGATGAAACCACTCCTAAAAAGGGAAGAGCATTACTACAAGAGGTTGGGGTCATGCTTTTTCGAGGGTGGGAAATCAGCTTATCCATTGTGTTTGATATTTTCTTGAGGAGAAATAACAAGGCCTTACAATTGATAGATGAAGCCAATGATAAGATATACACTAGATCAGGGTATAACTATGATAACACTACTTTGTAGATGTGGGCCCTTTTCCCACAAGGGAAGAGGCCTTCCCTTATCAATAATCATGATTAGATCTTCGGTCACCTTCTAGTACAAAGAGTAAGGGATATAGACCCTATGGAAACTGCTGATCTAAATGTGAATGCGGCCAAATTTACCAAAGCTAAAATTCAAAAATTGATCAGGGATAACAAGGGGTTGACTATTGAAAATGAGAGGTTGAAACAAGAAGTGATCAACTATAGAGATAGGTTACCTTCCTCTTCAGGGCCTTACTCACCTTTGATTTAATGTGAAAGGAAAGTACTTGAAGCAATGTATGAGACCACATATTGGAAACAAAAATATGAAACAGTCCAAAAGGGGCAAGAGGAACTAAAGAAAAAATTGAAAACCACTATATTCAAAATGGCATCTGAACTAGTGTGTAAGAGGTTTGATGATATGATTAAAATTGCCGATAGAGTCTAGGTTATCCATGATAAGATATATGCAACTTTAAAGGAACACAATAGGTTGTGTAAGAGAATGAAAGAGGTGGAACTACAGTTAAAGGAAAAGAAAGGTGACAATAAAAGTGTACTTCAAGAGTGTCAAGAGCTTATGAACGTACATGACGACTTCCATAACTTACTCACACAAGAATTAAGTGACTTCGGTTAGTCACTAAGTATGGCTCTACAAAATTTCTTCGAAGAAGTAGACTTAAAAGAACATGATGTATGGAAGGAAGAGATAGTTTAGTATCTATCGATGGCCCTTCATGTAATTAACAATGAAGATAAGGTGCTCGAAGAAACACATGTGCAACTAGTATGGATCTTTGAACTTGAATATGCAATGAAAGATATCATACATAATGCAAATACATATGCAAAGATAGGATATGTTCAACATGTGTCAAAGGTTAACTTATTCATCGCACGAGCCAATTAAGGAGTGACAGGATATCAAATTTTGATAGTCGTGGGTGCATCATCATGGATGATGAGCCTTGAATAGGTCTTAGATGATCACAAGAACTTTCTCGAGATTAGCAGATCATGGTGCATCCACTGACAAACTATTAAAGTTTTTATGTTTATATTAATCATGTTTTAGTTATCAAACAATGTAGCTATTTGTGAATAGGCCTATAGCTTTTTTCTTCCTGTATAAAAAGGGTAAACCAAGGCCTAGTTTGGAATATTATCATCATCACTATTAGTAGTAGATAGGTTGAATTTTCATATTCCATCCATCCATTTTCATATTTTAGAAACTTCTGCACTATTAATGTATATCTTTTGAAGCAATATAATGGAGAAGACTGTACATAATCGGTGACTTATTTCCAATGTTCAACTATTGTGTTAATATTCATTCCTATATGTTGATGTGCTATCTCCAAAGTGGTTTTATTAAATTATTCAAATTTATACAATCTATCTGGACATATTTTCTCTTGCTTTGTGATTGTCTTGATTGGGTTCTGGCTAGAGTGAATTAAAATTCCTATCTAGTAATTCATTTTTATTGGTTCCTACCAGGGATTAAAATCCTTTTAAATTGATTATTTTGATTGGTTTCCCACAAGTTAAGAATTAAAAATCCTTTCATGATATCATAGTAATTTGGGAGAATAGCATTGGGATTCGTAAAGAAGAGTACACTAGCTGACAAACTTGCATATTTATACAAGGTGAAAACATCCAAAGTGCCCAACAAGTTAGAGTTAAGCCGAGAAGTAGATTCACCCACTTTACATATATTTCTCCATCATCACCACACAAATCCGACTCCATTCACCCAATAGGATTAGGCACTAGTCATATTTCAAACATTTTATACAAACTTTACTCATTCATTTGATTCTCAAAACATTAATAGGAATTAGTTATTAGCCTGACATCTATTTCACATCCATGTGCCATTGTGAATAATTACCAAAATTAGATACCATATTTAAACATTGAAATCTGCCTTATCATTAAGCTACACTTGCCTTGGTTTAGCAGAGCCTAAAGATCATGGGGTTATCAATCATATTCACCCCATTCGTTAGCAAAAAACATACTAAGAGACTGGCACCCTCTTAAGGTTCAAAACCCGCATTTTTGAGACCTAACAAATTGGTGACTCTACTGGGGACCACCTAGGGAAAATATTCTGACTATCCAAAGTCTAGGGTTAATTTGTGCTTCTCATCATAGAGTCATAAGAATCCACAATTCAATCACTTGATTGAACAAAAGACTCAGCTGGGATAAGACAAATCTCATCTAGATCTTAGCTTTCAGACTTATGAATAAGTAGGTGGTGACTCTATTAAAATTTAATGACTGATAAGTTGAATATCATATCAGAGAGATTAGATAATAGACATGATATATATGCCATATCAACCACAATGGATGGTAGAAGGTCACTACACAAAGGGAGTCCAAAAAAGAACAATGGTAGGTGGACTGGCAAACATGGATCTCCTCCTTCAAAGATTGACACAAATAAAAATGAAGTAGTATCTAATTAATAAGATGTCATCTGCGGTGATAAAAGGGAACATATTGGAGCAGCCTTTCACAGTTCATAATAGCCCTCTTCACATTGATGAGGGATACCATTCAATGCCACTCACTAACAACATTCATAATTTCAAACTAGACCCACAAACAAAAAGAGAATTCCTTGCACGAGTAGAGAAAAAAAGGATCCAAAACCAAAAAGAGTATGACTACATGATATCAGTATAGCAGGGAGAGGAGACCCAATATGAATCTATGGATCATTCTTCCCTGACTAAGAACTATGATGAAATGACCACTCAAGAATTGGAACAACATGTGGAAAGATAGAGGGAGGATCTTAGGAAAATAGAGCAGTCGATAAAAGAAAGCCAAGAGATAGATCAACAAATATCTCAGTTGAATATCCATTCATTAATACCACCAAGATATTTTCCTCCCCATAAGCAAGGGGGAAACATCAATCCACATGGGTCTTCTTAGAATACAGGTGCTCCAAGTACTTCAAAAGCACCTTAGAATACAATCGGAAAATCAAAACAAAATGTCCCATCAAAACATTCACACCCACAAAACACCAGCAACATTCCCCAATCTTATCCATTGCCTGGACAACAATATGTTACACATTATCAGCACCATGTGCCACAATAGAATGCATATCCTCAACAAAACATCCAACAAAATCCACACCAACCTCAATATGGATTCCAATACTGCTCCAATCCGCTATCTCAAACTCCTTATCCATAAAATTTTGCAAACATAAGTAGACAATTTGACTTGAATGGATATCAGATGTACTGATACCCCATTGAAAACAATTGGAGGAATACTGTCTCAAAATTTATAGGGAGTAATGCAATTATAGTAGAGGAACATATCAGAAACTTCAATGCTTTTGTTCAGGACCTAGGCATGGATCAGGAAGATGTTCTTATGAGATTTTTCATGATGTCCTTGACTGAAGAAGCAAGGGACTTGTTGAATAGATTACCATATGCTTCAATTACCTCTGTAGCAAACTTTAAAGATCAATTTTTAGAGTAGTATGGAAATCAATGTGCTCCTGAATTTACCTTGCATGAGTTAATAGGCATTCAGAAGCATCAGAATGAATCTGTCTTTGACTTCAACCAGAGATTCTCCAAGCTTAATAACAAAATACCACATGTATCTAAATAAGTTGACTCAATAGCTTTAAGCATCTATTTGATTGTCACAGAAGGTTCACTTCCTTTGTATCCTTGCATCAACAAAGTAACAAAGGTCATCCAAAGAAAAGATCACAAACATAAAGGCAAAGCAATTAGCACAATACAGGGATCATATTATGCACATGCAATCACAAAGAACATGAAAAGAAGATAACGAAAATACTAGTATGTCACATGCGATCCAACCTAAAGTAGGTCGTCTGCATCACAATCTTGCTTATTGTATACAAAAGGTGGATAACTGGCCAAACGGGCAATGACAAGTTCCATACTAGGACAAGGATATCAAACCTCCTTGTCCCCCAAATGTAGGATAAGGATGAGCCAAGATAAGTGTTGAGAAGGTGCTCTTTACAATATGGAAATGATTTACATAAAGTGCAATACATGTCATAGTGAGTATTCTATGATTCTACAACCATCAGACATCAAGTAGTGAGATGTGTGTATGCTATCCAATTATATCGGTAATATCATGCTCATCTATTAGCTTCTTTAAAGTATGACACTCATCAATAAGATGCCCAAGAGTTTTATGAAACGCACAACAATTCATGTTTATAATTTTTCCCTTTTTGTTCTGTCGAAAAGGTGGAGAGTAAATTAATGCTAGATAGAGAAGTTGGTCCATTTTTCATTTAGTCTCAGATATTGTATATAAAAATGGTAAATTATTGAGTATGTAGGGCTTAGGTTTCTTACTTGATTGGGAAATTTGTTGGTGTGGAGGGTGAGGTTCTAGATATCCTAATCCCTTGGTATTTATGTTGGTTTTTGTTGTAGCAATTGATGGATTTCATGCTCATTTGTTATGTCACATCGTTGTTTACTTAATATTTGGAAGCCTTGACCATAAATTTCTTCTATGTTGATAGGTGTATCGGTAACTCAGTGGGCATAGGATAGAAGATTATCAATGTTATCATTGTGAATAGGTCCCTTAATGATTAATGGTTTAGACTTGGTTTGTGTCTCAACTTCAGGATGCAAAAGCCCAAACATCTCAAGTGGTGAGATGATAGGAGGTGTTGGTTGTTGCATGGAGGGGTAAAAGATGTATTTTTTCAAGGTTAGGCAAGGACTTTTGTATTAATTATTGCATGCTATCTTCATCTTCACCTAAGATATCATAGGGACATTCATTAGGAGGTGAACGATCATGAGTAGGATCAATTATATTAGGATCATCACAACCAAAGATTTTAAGTACATCCATATTTTACCAAAACACATATCCATGATGAAAGTGTGATGCAAAATTTCAGATCTAATGATCGTAAGATGCAAAAAGATTCTAGAAATGATGTCTTATGAATGCAATTTTTTCTTTTGAACAATGCACTTGTTTTGATTAAATGACAAACGCAATAACTACAAAAAACAATAATTTCTAAAACTAAAGATGAGATCTATAGACAACAAGAAATAAAGTAGCCAGAGATAAATTTATGCTCAAAAATTTGGAAAATGACCTGCACAAGGATAAATTTTCCTAAGGGCAAATGGGTTTTTGTATAGGGATTTGAAAAACTAAATTTAGAGTTTCTGAGTTAATGTTTAAGTTCTATGTTTCAGGTTGCAAATAGATTATTTTAGTTACAAATTTCTAAAATTGGATGATTAAATTCAAATGCAATTTGATGGAAAAAAGTGAACAAAATGACAACTTTTTGAATGTAAATTTGATTGAATTTTTGATTTAAATGATTGAAAGACACTCGTGATACAATTAATATGCAAGATGTATGCAAGATTTATGAAATATTTTTAGATTTTTATGAATTTAAATGATGAAAATATGCAATTTTGAAACCCTAAATGAGATTCAAACAAACTAATACAAATCTAGATCTAGGGTTTTAGAGACTTCCAAATCAGAATTTATGATGTACAATGTTAGGTTCACCGAAAAGAAACATAGAAAAGGGGGGTAGGTGAGTTATGTGTGTGGTCAATATGGAATGATTAAAATTTATAAACATACCTACACTTTTCTTAATTTTATTAGAAAAAAGGATCTCAAAGGGTTAGGGTTGACTTTCAACCTTAAGGTGAGTCAATGCCATTTTGGGATCTGCTATTTTCTTATGACAGAAATGACTAATTTTTAATATTGGGATATGATTTAAAATGCATTAACTAACTAAACTATATGAACTAATTCTTGAAATGCTGAATTCTATGATAACAAAAATAGAAACAACAATTTGTAGGTAGATTTGAGAAGGGCAGAATGGTGTGCACTTGTGCCAAAAAGCAAGTTTAGGGGTCTGTAGTAGGATTGGTTTTCCCTAGGGAAAGTGGGTCCTAGTGTAGGGGTCCAAAAATACTTTTTACAGTCCCGTGATCCTAGATCTAAGCTTCTAATTCCTCCAAGTTTGACTATCAAGAAGTTGGAAATAAAACCTATAGGCGAGTTTCCATAGCTTGACAACAATGATGATAACTTTGACAACTTTGCAAAATTTCTCCTTTGACCAACTTTCAGTCCTTCTTCACCTATAAATCTACACAGCCAAAGAGAAGAAAAATGTTTGTTTTTGGATGAATGAGGGTTTTCCTTGGTCAAACCCTAGTTTGGTAATTAAACCTTGATAATGAAATAATGACAAATGAAGGAATTAAAGAATGAACAATTGATTGTTACAACTCACCAAACCCTTAATGGCTATCCTTAGAGGATTGAAGTCAAACAAATCACTCTAAGGTCTGGATGATGCATGCATTAGCTTGATTGATTGATTGATTTGGTGCTTGAATACTTGAAACCCACATCACAATGTTAGCTCCAAAAAATGACATGAACACACATGAACTTTGACATGATAATATGATCTTTATTGCTGCTATAGATGACCAATAAATCTACTCTTCAATTCTCTTGATAATATTTTTTTCTCTTGTGAAAGTTTCCTTAATGCTAGATGATTTGAGTTGATAAAATTACTTTGTATTTATAGGTGTTTATCCAATTTCCTGAAAAATTAGATTCCAAAAGCAAATAATTAAAATTTGAATTTGAATCATTAAAATTCCACCAAAACATATTAATAATTAGGACTTAGGACTTAAAGGAGACCCATTCACCCTTAGCGAATGGGTCTTAGTAGCTAAGTCCAAGAAAATCATTTTTCAAGGTGTTTTAATTAATGTTAGCAATCATTTAGTATAGGTTTCCCTTTCAAAAAATGAGAATAATAAGGCTTTGGAATGCATAATTTAGGTAATTAGAAGCTTAATTAAGTCCAATTAATTAAGGGGATGCAAACATAGCGTGAAATTGTAAAGGTATGCAATTTTCTACACTATAGTTAGAAAGGAATCTAACCTTCTCCAAAGGTTTGATCTTGATTTCAAGGTCCCACACCTTGAGATCATTCCCATTATGTCATTGGAATGCTAAACTAGGTTCAATAGGGTAAAATTTCATGTGACAACAAGTATCTCTATATGATTTCATTGTACATAATAAATCCCAAAGAGAAAATTTAGCCTAAGTATTTTGAATCTCATCAATTATATCAATTTTTTTTTGTGCCTTGGTGGTTAATTTAGGTGGAGTTAGATTAAGAATATTAGGTAGAAAAGTATTTGATTCAATATATCTTTTTGTACCCTATCCATTCTCTAATAAGTGTGCCCAATTGCATGATAATTATGTGAAATAGGTATTGTGTGAACAAATATAGGTTTGTGCTTAAGTGTATTCAATGTTACAAGGGAAAAAAGAGGTTGAAATGATGGTGGACAAGAAGGAGCAAAACATTTCATATTTCAAGCATCATGAAAGATCAAATGCTATAGTGGAGGAGAAAAATTATAAGATAGATAAACATCAAGTATAGGGGATGCAAAGTAGCATGAGAAGACATAAACACATCCATAGAATTCTCAATCACTCTAGGGAAATAAAAATACTTAGTAAATTATGTGCCAATGTAGTGAATAATTGAAAGCAATATAATATAAATCAAACCATTGTGATATTTTATCAATTAAAGTTATTTTAAAGTCTTCAAAAAAAATATATCATCATCTACTTGCTCAAAATATAAAATCAAAAATGAATTAACACACAAAGATGAATTAGTATTATCATCAAAGTCTTTAAGTATAAATTCCTTGAACTGAGAGAAACAATATCACAATGTAATACATCACAAACCAATGCATCATCATGAATATTTACAAAATCTACATTAGATATTAATGAACTATATGCTAGAATGTAAAATTTAATCATGTATAAAAGAAGGTGAAAGATATATCACTATCCCTAGATAATAACATAAAACATCAACCCTAGATATTTTAAATGAGTATAGGACTAAAGTGAGAGCTAGGACATTGTCATAGGGCATAAAAGAAGTGTCCTCATCATAAAGCATGGTGGCATGAGAAGTGAGCTTTGTGAAAAAAATAAAAGACATCTGTGATGAATGATCTAACAATGAGAGTACATAAGGATGTGTACCAAATCATAGCAATATAGATTAAATATTATATGATAATAAATAGAAGGAATAAACTCTAAGTTTAAACCCTAGAGGGTATTTTATTAGAGAGGTTCAATAAATCTAGATAAGGAGTTCGTTAGACATGTTTGTAGGAGCTAATTGTGGATCAATTTTTTCCCTGCTTAATTCTTGTTAAACCCTAACCTCCATACATACCTCTAGGACCTAGTACAATAGAGAACCATGTGAGTTATTCTAAAAATTTAGTTAGTTCTTAATGCTATAGTAGGTAGGAAGAAACTCATTCTAATGTAGGTGCATCACCACCCCTTTTATTTTCTTGCATATCTTTCTCCCTTTCCCCCTACAAGCTCTCAGATTAGGATTAGTTTGTAGGATTAATTTGTGTTGGGTTGGATCAAAAATTTGCATCTAGGTAAGAAAGGAAGACAAACTTCTCTAGAGTTTTGATCTCAATTGAAAGTTCCCACACGTTGAGATCATTCCCATTACATAATTGGAATGTCAAACTAGCTTCAACATGGTGTAATTTCAAATATGTGACAACAAGTATCTCTATATGAATTCATTGTATATGTTAATAAATCCAAAAGAGAAAATTTATCCTAAGTAATTAAATCTCATCAATTATATCACACTATTTATGTTCCTTGGTGGTTAATTTAGGTGGTGGAGTTAGATTAAGAATATTAGGCTACAAAATTAGTTGATTTGATATATCTTTTTGTCACCTAGCCATTCTCTAATAAATATGCCCAATTGCATGATAATTATGTGAAGTAGGTGTTCCATGAACAACTATAGGTTTGTGCTTAGGTGTATTATGTGTTATATGGAACAAAAGAGGTTTAAAGGGTGGTGGAAAAGATGGAGCAAAACCTTTCATAGGCTAAATGTCATGAAAAATAAAGGACAATAGTGGAGGAGTGTAATTATAAGCTAGATAAAAATCAAGTAAAGGGGGTGACAAGTAGCATGAGAAGACATAAACACATGCATAGCATCCTAAATCACTCTAGGGAAATAAATATACTTAGTAAATTATGTGCCAACGTAGTGAATAATTGAAATAAAAATAATATAAGTCAAACCATTGCAATATTTTATCAATTAAAGTGATTTTAAAGTCATTCACCAAAAATATATCATCTACATGCTCACAATATATAATTAAGAATGGATTAACATGTAAAGACATATTAGTAGTATCATCAAAGTCAGTAAGTATTCTCTGAACTAGAAGCTTAAACTGTGGGTAGTCAAGATTACAAATGCTCTGGACAAGTTTGGTGGCTTCTCATTAAAGCATGTGTACAGATAAATCAATGGAGCGGATGATTGGATGGCTAACTTGGGAGTGTCTCAAGCTGGTGAGGATTTAATTATGGATGGGTCTACATTTCCTAAAGAATTATTGTTCATTATTGAGAGGGACATTGGTGAGGTGAATTCCACAACTAGTGAAAGTTGTAAGGAAAAATCACTATAGTTTTAAATGTTCTGTTTGTGATGTTTTCACAGAGGGTCATTACTCCCTCTTTGTTTTGTAATATTTATATAGTTAATACATGGAACTACCCCATAAAGGCAGTGCTTATCTTAAAAAAGAGTCATTAAGTATGAATTTATTGAACTAAGAGTAACAACATCACAATGTAATGTATCACAAACCAATGCATCATATGCATATTTACAAAAGCTAAATTAGATATTAAAGAACTATATGTTATAATGTAAAACATCATCATGTATAAAAGAAGGTGAAAGACATATATCACTATTCGTAAGTTCCTCATAAGATGCATCATCAAATGAACATGAACCTAAGGGCAGGGAATTATCACAAGTTGTAGTGAGAATGACATCACTAGGTACAAAAACACCTCAAATAGTTAATGGAACATCATCATAACATAAAACATAAATCCTAGAGATGTATCAAATGAGTTTAGGACTAAAGTGAGATCTAGGTCATGTTAGAGTAATCATGCATTGGATAATAATTGATTAATCTTTAATTAATTATTAGTCTAATTTATTCTCATGTACTTAAGCTAAACTTAGGAGTTCTTTATTCAGTTAACTAAAGTGAGCTATTATTAGATCATTCTATCTCATCGCATGTGATGTTGACACTTGTCCTGATCTAATACCTTTACCATTTATAGTTTCTCCTATATAGCACAACCCTCATTATATTATGAATCTAAGATTTACTCTTTTGGTATGTCGAACTCTCAACCTTTGAGGACTCTTGTTTTACTTGAATTTTCTTGAGGTTCTTCTATAGCTTTTTCTTGTTGAGGAATATTGCATATATTGTTTGCAGATCTCTTACGTGGAAGGTATCTTTGTTTGTTGTTTGATCCTATAGCTCATTTTTTTCACAATTATAACATGGTATCAAAGCCTTGATTTAGTGAAGGTCCCTTCTCAATTTATGAGGTTTTTTCTTCAAACAAGGGTTACAGGTTTCAGATCTGTATCCACTTTGCATTTTTTGAGAATTTTGGAGGTGGGTAATTTTTAGGTGCATTTTGGCACAAAAAGGACCTCACTGTTGGATTTTAAGTTGTCAAGAAAGTTAGATTTAGCTTTTCTTTGGCCTAATTTGGACTCTTGAGGTTATATCTATGAGGGTTTGAAGCTGTTGCTTTTTTTTGGATCCAGAGGGTAGTTGCAATTTTGGTGCAAAAAGGACCTCACTGTTGGATTTAGTAGGCCGATTTGATAATTTTTGAATATAAAGTTTCCCTAGATTTTGGCGTCAAGAGATTTTGAGGAATTTTTTTTTTGTACAGAGGCCCATATGGATTGTATGGATTCATGTGCATGAAGTTTGAAAAAAAAACATTTTTTGTATAAAGTCAATTTTTGTGTTTTTAATAATCTCTTTTTAGAAAATTTTAAAAAATCAAAATAAAAAGAAGGTGATTTTTTTAACTTTGGGTGGCATTTGTAAGGCTAGTACTTGACTAGTAGGTCGGTGGGCTAGTACTTGCCTAGCTGTCCTCAGTCGGTAGCTAGTATGTACTACTAGTGGCCTTCTATGTAACCCTGACAACACCCTTTAGAGATTGGTGGCAACAAAAAAATTGGTTATTTTAATTTTGGCTTGTATTAATTTTTTTTGGCTCCTGAGTTTTTTTCGGCCTGTTTAAATTTTTTTCGGCAACTATACTTTTAGTGGCAAGATTTTGGAATATATTGAGCTTTTTCAATTTTCTAATGAGTTTTATAGTCAACTGACTTTTTTCTGGTGGATGAAATATTCTCGAGTATTCTCGCTAACATCAACATGACATCATATGTATGGATGTTGATGTCAGCATGATGACGATCATACAACCAGTTGGTAAGGGCCCTTTCAAGACCCCTTTGTTCCCTAAAGGGGGTCTCTTTTTCTTTTGGCTATAACTTGGGAGTACGGTATCAGATTTTGATGAACAAGATATCATCGGGAAGCTAGTTCTGTTGAATTTCTAGTGGTGTGGGTCAAATCACCTATCTTTTCTATTGGTACATTCTATATCCTGTTGAAGTCAGAGGTGCTATTTTTAAACCTGACCTCATAAATTTTGACCAGTTTCTCCATTTTTCATGATTCTAGTGACGTTGGAACCATCTTTTAGAGCTCTTCACAACCACCCATGCATATTTTATAGGTTTCTCTTTAGGTACATTTTATTCATGTTTTGTGTTTTCACACTCTAGTGAATTACTTGGACGTCTTAGCTCTTGAATTTTTTTTATTTACATGGGATGACTCATTTTTGGTTGGTCTTCATGTAATTCCAGTATTCTATCCTATTTGGGCATTGTAGACATCCTTTTCATGTACTTATCTTTTATAGATGCACTAAGATAAAGTGCCACATTCTTGTGTATATATTTTTGGGGATTTTGCACATCCTGTTGTGCCTTTTGTATTCACACTATGATATAAAGTGCCATGGGGGGTTGATGTTTGCCTTTTGTTTTCCATCACACCTTTTTCAAATGAGTGTCTCTTATACGAAAATAGTGAATCCATATGATTCTTGCCTCATGCATGTGTGTCTTAGTTTGCACACCCTTTTATTTGTAGGTTGTTTCTCCTACATACATTTATTGGTTTCACATAGTTTCAGTGTACCTATCTTGGATCTCCATTTTCAACATTACGGGGGGTTTCTACTATTGGTTCTAATGCTTCTTTATTTTCATTATTTGAGTGATCTACGTATCTAGTTCTTGTTCCTATGTACTTTCAGGTGCAACGCACATCAATTGCTGGTTACATTCATTTCAACAAGACGGATCATTTATCATATGGAAACTCTTGCATTCATTTTTCTGGAGGTTCTTCATTTCAACATTAAATCAGTCATCATTCGACAACAGTATACAACTTCTTCAAGCTTTAGCGGTTCTACATGTTCCTCTTTTTTGGGATATTGTTTCGGTTGGAGGCTTCTTAGTCCTTCACAATTGATTTGCAGGCCTTTTCACCTTCATTCGCCTTTCTCTATTTTGGAGAGGAGTTTTCTCTCACTATGGTTTTGTCCTTTTATTGTGAGAGATTTTTTTTCTTGTACATGGGTACCTCACCAAGCCTTGTTTTATCGAGACCCATCTTGCATTCTATTTTTAGGGTTTTTAGCTACTCCCTAAGTTCTTCTTAAGGGGGGGTGTTAGAGTAATCATGCATTAGCTTATAATTGAATAATCTTTAATTAATTATTAGTTTATCTTATTCTCATGCACTTAAGGTAAACTTAGGAGTTCTTTATTCAGTTAACTAAGTTATTTTCTATGTTAACTAAAGTGAGTTATTATTAGATCATTCTATCTCATCACATGTGATGTTGACACTTGTCCTAATCTAATCCCTTTACCATTTATGGTTTCTCCTATATAGCAATCAACGCTCATTTTATTATGACTCTAAGATTCTCTTTTGATCTCTCGAATGCTTAACCTTTGAGGAATCTTGTTTTCCTTAAATTTTCTTGAGGTTCTTTTGTAGCTTTTTCTTGTTGAGGAATATTACATATATTGTTTGTAGATCTCTTGCCTGGAAGGTGTCTTTATTCTTTGTTTGATTTGTGGCTTGTGTTTTTATAATTCTAACAAGTCACTACATATGGCATTAAAAAAGTGTCCTCATCATAAACCATGGTAGCATGAGATGTGAGCTTGGTGACAAAAAAGGAAAAGACATCTATGATGAATGATATAACAATGATATTACACAAGGATGCTTACCATTTACCATATTAATATATATCAAATATTATATGAATAATAAATAGAAGGAATAAACCCTAAGTCCAAACCATATAGTGTGTTTGATTAGAAAGGTTAACTGAAATAAAAAGAAATAAACTAGCAATCACACCTTGGTGTATAATGGGTATGCCAAAAAATGTGGAAGAACAATTAGGGAAAAAATGGTATATTTATTGCATATATTTGGTGAAAGGAAAGAAGAGTGTGGAATATGCCTTTCTAATGCTAATCTTCAGGAGACAGAAGCAAATAAACCACTTGAAACTTTGCAATTACATAACATAAAGATGCACATACATGAATAATAGAATAGATAATAAAAAATCAACACTAGAATTTATGTGGGAAAACCCTTTCAAGAAAAAATACCACACACCAAAGGAGAGATCTCTTGTTTTACAGTAAAATTTAAAATACATACAAGTTACAAATCTATGCTCTTTTAGGTGTTCAATTCACAGACTCAATTCAGTAGCATTACATTCACACTTGCTTCAACCAAAATCCCTTCAACCCATGGTCAATCCAATGCACTACAACATTATCTCTATCTCCTCCTTTAGGTTGGCTTAACCTCTCGATGTCTTAGTACCGCCTCATCGACCAATGAACATCAAGATCCCGTAGGCAGTTGTATGGTTATCAAGAACTTCAACTATCAGCTTCAAGTTGATATTAATGGGCCAGTAATCATGTTGATTCACAACAACGATGTGTAATCAATGAATAACTTTGTGCCACATGTTTCCATCTAACTCGTTTGTCTATTGCCATTGTAGTATCAAGGAGACTACAAATCCTCTTTAAAGAAACCATGTAGCAACACCTTTTGATATGGTGAAGTGTCACCAACAAACCTTTATCATTTTGCTAGCTACCGCCATACCATATGATATCGCTATACCACAATTATCTCCAACTGACCTTCACGGGATATCTTGTTCATTATTATACTGCGGGATACTTTCCCTACACTGCCGTAGGTCAACTCTGAGACTATCATGGGGAGATGAGATGGCCCCTGCTATACCACCAACCTCTCCAACCATTTTTTTGAGATGGCGGGTAACTATTATGAGAAATTTTACCACCAAACTGTCAGCACTATATTTGACCTCTACTATATTGTGTTAGAAAACCTTTACCGCCAACCTACCATCCATTCCATGGAATGTTGTGGGGTGGTAGTATGACCCCAAACACCTGCAAAAACTGATGAAGACCATCATGGGATGGTGGGTAACACTGCCAACTCACATCCCTCTTAGTTTTACCCTGGGTATTGCGGTAAAGGCCTGAATGCTAAACCTTGGGAAGTTTGGAAATTGAGCTAGAGTTTTCACAATGAGTTTGAGACACATTCTCAACATTCTCCCACTTGATGAAGAACCCACTAAACCCCTTCCAATGCTTTAAGTCACTAAATATTCTAGGCCCCAAGGCCCATAGAACTAGTGCACCATTTTAACTTATCCATGCTCACAGGATTTGTCAATGCATCAACAACATTCACAAAGTATCAACCTTTTCTAGACTAACCTTTCCATCCTCCACCATATCATAAACAAAGTGGTACTACACGTCAATATGCTTCATCTTGGCATGGAAGGTTGGATTTTTTGCCAAACAAATGACACTCTGACTATCACAACAAATAACAATCCACCTTGCATAAAAACCAACATCATAACACAATATTCTAAGCCAAATGGCTTCCTTGTCGGCATGAGTTGCTACCATATACTTAGCCTCAATAGTGGATAAAGTAACTATAGCTTGCTGCTTGCTCATCTAGCTGATTGTACCACCAAACAACATGCATACATATCTACTAGTGTATCTTCTGATGTCAATGTCCCTTGCCCAATCAAAATCCACATATCCACGAATGCTAACTAAACTATGAGATCTAGTAGAGTAACCATGATAAAACAAGGTGTACTTAGAAGTACCCTTAAAATACCTAAAAAATCTCTTCACAGCATCCCAATGTGGGCTTCCTAAATTAGCCATAAATCGACTAAGCACTCCCACTTCTTAGGAAATGCCAGGCTTGGTACAAACCATTGCATACATTAAACTAGCAACTGCACTTGCATAAGGCACCCTAGTCATGTCCTCCATCTCAATAGGAGATTTTAGATAATATTCAACAGAAAGTTACATTCCCTGCATTACTGGAACAACTAACTGCTCGCAATCCACCATATTAAATCTCTTTAAGAGAGAATTTATATACTTGATTTCGCTAAGCCAAATTTTTCTATTTCCCCTATCCCTTTTGATTTTCATCCCCAGAATATATCGAGCTAAACCTAGATCTTTCATTTCAACCTGTGTTGACAATTGATATTTTAATTCAAAAGTCATACCCTTACTATTCCCAATGAAAAACATGTCATCCACATACAGGGAAATAATAAGAAGATGACCATTTTCAAATTTAAAGTAAACACAATGATAAAAAATTGATCTCACAAATCCCAAAGACAACACATAGGTATCAAACTTCTAGTACCACATTCTAGGTGATTGCTTCAAACCATACAAATATTTCTTTAATTTACAAACCAGGTTTTCCTTACCTTTTTCAATGAAATGCTCGGGCTAGGACATGTAAATCTCTTCCTTCAAATCACCATGAAGAAATGTTTTCTTCACATCCATCTGCTTGATCTCTAAGTCACATGCAACTTTTAATGACAACATAAATCAGATAGATGTTAGCTTGTATACAAAATGAAATATTTCTCCATAATCAATCCCCTCCACTTGGGAATATCATTTTATGACCAACCTCGCTTTATGCTTCTCAACACTTCCATCGAAGCCTATCTTTTTCTTGAATACCCATTTATAGCCAACACGCTTTCGACCTTCAGGAAAAGGTACCAAATCCCACATTTCATTCTTCTTCAATGATGTCATTTCTTCATTCATGGATTCCAACCAAGAATCTAAATCAGACATACCCATAGTCTTTCTAATATTCCTAGGCTCATCAATGTTAGCAATCAAAGCATAGGCACAACCAAAATCTAACATAGGTTACTGCTTAGTACACATAGACCTTCTCACAAGCTGAGGATGAGGTTCTTCTTCTTGATTAGAATTTTTAGAGCTACTTGAGATCTCCTTACTAATAGGTCCATTGAGAGTACGTAGTTCATCCTTATTTGGAGTAAGAGGAAATTCAACTAACTCCATTTTTTCTTCTTTCACCTCTAGCTGCAGATCAATTGTAGAAGGTTTCAACTCATGAAAGATCACACTTCTGCTATACAACACCTTCTCTATAACTAGGTTCCAAAGATCGTACCCTTTCACACCAATTCCACAACCAATGAAGATACACTTCACTGTCTTGTTCTCTAATTTAGATTTCTTTTCACTAGGCACATATGCATACATCTCATAGCCAAAGAATCTAATGTGTCTCAACAAGGGCTTCTTACCAGGCCATGCTTTCATAGGTGTCTTGTCCATTAGCACCAAAGTGGGAGATCTGTTAATTAAATAACATGTTGTAGCTATAGCCTCAACCAAAAAATTCTATTCCAGACCAGCACTACTTAGCATACTTCTCACCCTTTCCATCAATGTTCTATTCATCCTTTATGTAACTCCATTTTTCTATGGAGTGTAGGGAGTTATTTTATGCCTTTTAATTCTATGGTCCTTGCAAAACTTATTGAAATCTGTTGAAAAAAAATCACCACCATTATCCATCCTTAAACACTTTATTTCCCTACCAGTATGATTTTCTACCAAGGTTTTAAATTCCTTAAACTATCTAAAAACATTAGTTTTACTTCTGAGAAAATAAATAAATGTCCTTGAATAATCATCTATGAATGAGATAAAATACATAGATTTTGATAATGAAGGAACATTAATTGGACCAAACACATCAGCATGAATATAATCTAGAATACTAGAAGATTTTTGATTTGGTGGCCCTAGGCCACCAAATGGAAAGGAGAATCAATTCTTTCCTCTATCAAAAACCTTGTCCTGTTTTTCTTGCCATGAGTACACAAGTGAGTTGAGAATTTTAGGATAGTTAGCATCATTATAATTGACATCCTTTATCCCATCCAATAGAATGCTCTCCTTCCCACCAACCTCCTATACCTAGGGCCTATTAGATTCAACTGGAATAGAAAAGAAATCATAGTCTACCTGGTCACAAATTCAGACATCATATTCCACTTGTAGATCAAATTGGAAACCCTCATACACACATTGTTGTAGGCTGGAATCAGCCTCTGAAGTGTCAAAGAGAAAAGATTTATATTCGGAAACACCTTCATGGTACTTGACATGAGTGTTATCTTCATTAAATGGGAGGAATTTTATGATAAGATCCAAAAGATGAGGGGTATCTCCAAAGAATTTAAGTCCATATTCATATCGGTTAACACCATATTTCATGCTATCCATACCCCCTAGTTGCTCCTCACCCAATTCAAACAACCCTGCAATGTCCACATATCTTGAGGATTAATGAACATGCTCCTATTTGCCAACACACAACAGGACCAATTCAAGATCCAAAACTTGATCACCCAAAAGTGGAATTCTCCCTTTGCTAGGGTGTGTATCATTTTCTTCAGTATGAAAGGTTAACAATTCAATCGTTTCTCCACTGTAATCATCTTGAATCACATGAGCATGAGTATATTCATCACTTCTTGCTTCACCATCATGGGAATTCACCACCTCACCTTGGACATCTTCATCAACAATGGTATTGTATCTAGTATAATCATCACAAGAGATGACATTCCCAAATTTAGTCCACTCATCACATAAACCACCACCATGATCACTTGATAGCATACTTGGATTATATTTTCAGCAATTATCAGAAAAAATCCTACTTATTCACTTGTGAGTGAGTGACAGTACCAACACTCCTATCACTGCATCCCTTATGTGACTATGAAACTACTAAATCTAGGTCAATGTTTATGAGGATGGAATCAAAAACATTGGTACCAATCTAAACTTTACTTCCTGCTATCTCATTTGCATTATCCCCAATATTCTCATAAAAGGTATTCATCAAGAAATCATCTTAATTTGCAAAAAATAATGGATTGTTCCTACACCAGTTAAGATTACTACCTCTCATCTCACATGCTAGTGAAGGTTCATCATATAGGGGATTCTACCATGTCTTCATTGTAGTCACACTCCCCCTACCTCTATAGTATGTGGGTCATGATCTTCAATGCATTTGAAGTCATCATAATCCTTTGAAGAGAAAAAAAAATACTCTCAGAATCATCTTCATCATTTATGTTCAAGATTATGGATCCACATTCTGAGAACTCTTCACATGAGGAAAATTGTTCATCCCCAATCAAGTGTGCTCTTTCAAGACTATCAACATATCCTATACTTGAGGCCATATATTCCATTTCCATTTCATAAGATGAGTTATAGCCAACATAAAATCGATCTAACTTGACTTCATTACCATAGTCATTAGTTTGTGCATCATGGTCTCTTGTCAAACCAAAATGTGATGTTTCCCTTTGCACCCCTTGTATTTGCTCACAATTCCTAGCATCTGAAGGGTGAAGATCATGCACTACCCCTTTATCTTCATATTGTGTATCTTTAGCTATGTTGCTTGTAAAACAACATCAGTCATCAACCAACTGTTCATGTTCTGACACATCATCTTGACCCAATTGTACAAACTCCTAATCCTCTTCATAATGGGCATCACTGGTAACACTCTGAGGTGACCCTTGTCTAGTGTATTCATCATGAGCTCCCTTAACAACCCTTATCTAGTCAATGACTTGGCTCAAGGCGTGAGGCTTTAATTCCTCTGGTAAAGTACTCAATCCAGATTGATACAATTCACAAAACAAATCAATACATATTGGAATCTTAGGTCTAACATTTTCAGGTATTTTTAACAAGACATCCATGATTAGATGGTCAGGAGATTCCCCTTCATGCCTTTGCATATCATATAGTCTTTTGATTGCAATCACTTGATCAACATTACTATGCACAAACACACATTCCCTTTTAGGTTCATTATGATCCTCATGTTGTGTTAATGAAGAACTTGGAATAGTAGAAATATTATCCCCTTGCACTAATCCTTTACTGATTGATCTATTAACTATATTAGCATGAGTAGTGCTGGGATAGCCATCATGAATATTGAAGTATCCCTTCATCATTGAGTATTTCAAATTATTCTCAATGTCTATAGCAATGTGATATGCTTGTTGCAATGTTGTAGGCTCTTTATCTCTCATTAAATAAATCATCTTCTTATCAAATGCACCCAAGTATACCACTAAAAATTCAACATCATTCAGTCTTATGCTTGTAGGGATCTCTCTTATTAATTTTGAGAACTTGAGATTAAAAGAAGGAACCAACTCATTTTCCCTTTTCTCCATATCCATAAATTTTTGCCTTACTAGGACTAGATCGATCCTTTCTCCAAATTGTTCCATGAACACCAGTTTAAAATCACTTCATGAATGTATGGAAGATACTAGAAGGTAAGAGATTGTGTCTGCCTTTAAGGATTGAACAAATAACTTCATAACTACATCTTCAAAAACCACTTCATAATCTCCCATCACGTCAATGAACTCCTATAGATGCTGATTTGCTGATTCAGTCTATTCACCTCTAAACCTTGGTATCTTATCCCTAATCTTGTGTGGTATAGTATTTGGATAACCACGAATGTCATTGAAATCTAGGGCATTGTACCTTTCATTATTAAAACCCCTTGATGTGATAGGGGGTCCCATTATTTAAATCTTCATCAAAAGGCATAATCTGAAAAGACATCTTGTCGTACTTTTGTAATCCTTGTCAAATGTTTCACAAGGGACATTCAAATCCTTCTCACAAACAAGGTCTCAAGCCCTTTTGAACACAAGCTTTGTGTATAATTTGCTTAAGATTGAAAATACAACATGTTCCTTTTATAATAATCTATAATTTCATATCATTCTTTTAGAAACATGCAAAATTTCAACTAATCTTCCCTTAACTAGTGCTATTTCACTCAATTGGGAACCATTTACATCTTAAACCAAAAGAATTCTCATAGTTTGCTTACAAATATGATTAAATTTTCTCCAATAGCATGAAAATACCTAGCCTTCTTGCAACAGTCACCTAACTTGGTCTTTAGGCCTGTGGATCTGAAGCTTCGATATATTCTTTGTCTGGTTCTTTAGTCAAAGTCGCCACCTCCAATTGGGAGGAACACACTTCACATGAGATGAAGTTTCTTATCAAATGAAACACGTTCTGGGTCTGACTCTGCAACATAGTCACTTTCAGATCCTTTGAATTTTATTGGAATCAAATCTTTGACCAGGCTCAAAAATGCTTCAAGGTATGAACAAAATGCTCATACTACATACACCATTTGACTCTATGATACAAGAATCTACATCTAGAGAGTGTATTTTATCCCCAACAGAGTCGCCATTTTGTTGGTGTTTTTTCTAGTACACTTTAGGAAAACTCTAGAAGGTGACCAACCTTCATAATAAAGACATCCTAAAGATGAATGGCCAACTCAATGGGTAAAGGTTTTAAAGCCTTTGACCCCTACACTTTAGGCTCTGTAGGACCCAGGAGGGTATTTCCCAATCGTGTTCACATTGGTTATGCTAAAATAGAGAAAACTTCTTCACAGATAAGTTCATGTTGAGTGCACATAGACATTACTTACCAAAGGTTTGGCTGACCTTTACATAAATAACCATCCATTTGCTAGGAATGAGGGTATATTACAAATGTACATCTCAGAATTGATAGAATTTTATTAAGAATTTTCATATTGTGAATTTATGGCTATGCATTATAAATAATTCGTTGGGTTATAGGAATTCATGACAAATAGACCAGTGCCTCATTAATTAGGTAAAAGGAGTCAAGTACAAAATAGTCAGTAACACACGAATTGTTTAACCCTGAAATAAGTGGACTATCTTCATGATGCCTTACATCATAAAAAATCACGGTACCTAAAGTATTACTTCTTATCAAAATCATGAGAAAATTCCTACAAACCTACAACTCTATTCAAGTATTTGATTAACCCTTTGAGTTAAACAAGAACAAAATCATACATTTAATCAAACCATTGAGGATAAATGAAAATATACTTGATATTTCCATTTATAATTTGCAACAACTGTATACAAGAGAGTACATACTTTAGTTTTGCAGATTTGTTTCGATATCAGTAAGCGAAAAACTATTTAAGATTATCCCATACAAAACTCATACTCAAGACAATTTGCTGGCATATCCATCAGGCATTTTGTATTACATTTATTCACTGTATTCTACCTAGGTCGTTTTAGACTAAAAAATCCAACCACTATAATGAGCCTTGAAATCTCTTTTATAACACAAGAGAGCAACAAGCATTGGGCTCATTATAGTTAAATTTTTGGTAATTTATAAATTAATTTCATTTCATGCGGTTTCATTCCCGAACCATTACAATTAGTCATTCGTATACAACGGGAAAGAAAAAGGGGAAAAAGGAAAAAAGAGCACCAAATCATTTGTTGCGGATGCCACACAAGCCTTCCAAAAGGCGCTATCACCAAAATTTGCACGTCATCCAATACCAAGGAAAGTCACCATCATCACCAACAATAAAAACCACCGAACCAACCACGTAGGAGTTAAACACCACAACACCCACAAACTAGACACCAACAAGAACAGAACATGGGTGTCACCCAACCTTGTCAGCTACCGAATAGACACCCTCACCAGGTTCATTGACAGAGAGTGGAGTTGGAACTACCACCTTGTCATCTGAGTCAGTATACAACACTAGAGAAATATGGAAATGGCCAATTCCAAGGTTGGCCCCTCTTTCCTCTCCTGAAGAACTATAAAAAATTATAAGCAGAGCATTGGGTTTTTCTGAACAAACCTTAGGACCTGCATCCAGTCTCGTTAATTATTTCATAAATTCCACAGGCTCTTTTCCTTTAAACTTGACCAATTCTTCTAAAATGGTCCTTGTTTTGAGATTATAGGTGCTCTTGATAGTGGTTCTCTCAACCCTTTTGCAAACAGTCCTCTTAGCCTTTGGAATAATTCGCATTTCCACCACAATGGGTTTTTCTTCAGGTACATATGCCAACGGTTCCTACAAACTCAATATTCTTGACCTATGGACTGGTGTAATAGGAGAACCTGACTCACTCACTCTTACATCCGATAATAAACAGAGCCAATTGTATAGGAAAAAACATTAGCTATAATCTCTAGAACACCCCCACACACAGATAATGAAAACCCCACAAGCACTAGACACAGAAAGAATATCAAACTGCAGCAAAAACCACATGCATCTATATTTATGTACTAGTGAATATCAAATAACCACCTTCATGAGAACTCTTCAAGGACCCACAATTCACTCTCCCAACACCCATGACAATTATTTTTGGGCCTTGATAAATGTAGATGAGCAAACGATTTACAAAAAACCCACATTAAATAGAGGAATTGAGAGCATGCTCCAATTAATAGCCATCCTGGTTCGCTCGCATGAGAAAAAAATCAATCACTACATGTTGAATCTCCATCGTGGATCACCCAATATTTAAAACTCGATCAACTAGGCTCATTAAGGATCACCACTTACTTTATTGATTGTCCTTAGAGACAATGAGGAGATGCTTTAAAATTGTCACGTACTCATCCACATCCTTACTCCATCATCCTTAACATGTGTGCCATTGATTCTGACAATCACGAGTAAATTTGGGCCAAGAAACAAATCACATCGCCCATCGCGTGCTTACATCATGTTTTGGAGCCTCATCAATCGATGGTAGTGAGGCCAGTGATGAGATATTAGCTGCTGGTTTCGGCCCTAGAAGGATCTTGATCAAAGGTAGTCGTTTGTATCACCCATTGCAAGTTAGACATGACTAGACAAACCTAACCCACGATAGACCGAATCCACGCGACAGGGAGACACTCAACCCGTCAGTGGTCGCAGGTTTCACTTTGAAAAAAAAGAGCAACCGGTGATAGTGGGAAAGCTAGCGATAAAATACGAACCATTGATTTCAATCGCAGAAAGATCTTGGATGCTAGACACACCCATCTCTCATTGCATGCCATCCTTCCCTTTGCCGATTACAACCAACGAGGCCTTATTCCCATGAAATGGGAAATAATTCAAACATCAGTCATCACAAGTTCACCTGTAATCTACACAAGACAACCAATGACAGTTAAAGGGGTAGTGATGTGTTAAAAGATTAAGCACATCACTTATCATGTGTTTCTTCCTAGTGGAAGCACACAAACATGCGAGGGGTGATAAAGGCCAAACCTTGGCAAAGAAGTAACATCGCTCATCGTAGATTAGACATGGGCATTTTCAAATGAACATGTGATGGGAAAAAGACCACTGATGGCCTAACTTAAGAAGTCTTAAAGCACGTGGGCTTAAAGTCATTTTAAAAGGAGGGCCTAACTGTGATGGGGAAACTAGTGATGGGGTTGGTAAAACAATGAGACTTGAGGCCATGAAGGATTATGGAATGACTAGAAACCTGATACAACCAGTCAAATCAAAATTAAAAGCTCGAGGGCCAAACAAGGGTATAGGCATGAATAGAATTTTTAAAACGCCAACCCTAGTGAATATTAAGGCTTGAGCTATTAGGATTTGAACATGAAATTTAGTGGAACCATGAAAATTTTTAGGGGTTCCACCAAAAGCACTATTACATTATACTGCACATGCATCCAACTTATACAGAGTGCCAATTCATGCACCCTCAACCAACACCATAGAGCCTCTAGTAATTCTACAAACACCATTTGTGAAATATACTTGCACACCAACATCATTAAGCTTACTTACATAAATTAAATTTCAAGCTAGACTTGGTATATGCATCACTTCATTGATTCCCTTTATTCTTCCATCAAGAAACTACATTCTGGCTCTTCCACGACCAATAATCTCTAGGCGTGAATCATCACCCAGATACACCCTTCCACCAACATACTTTTCATACTTTGAGAACCAACCCCTATGAGAGGTCATGTGAAAGGATGCACTTGAGTCAATTAGCCAAACATCATCTAATGCCTGAGTCACCAAGGCTGCTATGAGGGAATCTACATTGCTATGAGAAGATTCATTTTTCAAAGAACTATTTTTCTTCTTCTCCTCCTCTTTACAATCTTTTTGAATGTGTCTAGTCTACCCACAATCCAATATTTCACCTTAGACTTTTTACTAGGATACTTTGATCTCCCCTTTGACTTGGATCTAGACTTCTTTTCCTTCTTCTTGCCTCTCTCCTTTGATCTACCTCGAACAACAAGGGCCTCCTTGGCCATCTTAGAAGACTTCTTTCATATTTCCTCTAACAATAGTGAAGCAACCACATCTTCCATCTTGAAAGTGGTTGTTGTATTCCCAATAGCCATTACCAGGTGATCCCATGTGTTAGAAAACAAACACAACATGAGCATGCAATAATCCTCATAATATATCTTCACACCTATAGATCCCAATAGAGCAATGATCATGTTAAACACATTCAAATGATCTAAAACCAACACTCCTTCCTCCATCTTCAAAGGGTATAACTTATTTCTCAAGAATAACTTATTTACCAAGGATTTCCCTTGATAAATGTCACCAAGCTTTTTCCACACAAAAAATTGTTGTCTTCTCTTCATGGACGTTCAAGAGAAATGAATCAACCAAGCATAGTCTGATTAGACCCTTGGCTTTCTGATCCATTGCATCCCAACCATCTTGTAAGGTTACTAATGGTTTGTTAGAGGACACTACAACCCATAACTCTTGATCCATGAGAAAATATTCCATTTTTTAGTTTTCACAACTCAAAATTTCCACCGTTGAACTTCTCAATCTCTATTCTTTTGGATGTGCTAGGCATCTAAATCTACAATAAGTTATAAACTAGATTTCTCTGCAAAACTCCCATTGAACAAGATCATCACAAAAAAATTGTCTTAACCACAAGGACAAAAAATCTGGCCAAGCTTTGATACCAACTGAAAGGAAAGAAGACTGTGAAATATTCCTTCCTAATGCTAATCTTTAGGAGAGAGAAGCAAATAAACCACTTAAAAATTTGCAATTATAGAACATAAAGATTCATATACATGAATAAAAAATAAAAAATAAAATATCAACACAAGAATTTATGTGGGAAAACCCTTTCAGGAAAAAACCCACACACCAAAGCAGAGACCTCTTGTATTACAGTAAAATGTAAATTACATACAAGTTACAGAGCTATGCTCTTTTAGGTGTCCAATTCATAGAATCAATTCGACAACATTACATTCACACTTGCTTCAACCAACAACCCTTCGACCCATGATCAATCCAATGCACTACAACATTCTCTCTATCTCTATATATCTATCTCCTCCTTTAGGTCGGCTTAATCTTTGGATGTCTTAGTATTGCCTCATTGACCAATGAACATCAAGATCCTGTAGGCAGTTGCATGGTTATCAAGAACTTTAACTATCGACTTCAGGTTGAAACTGTTGGACCAATGATCGCATTGATTCACAAAAATGATGTTCAATCAATGAATAACTCCATGCCACCTATCGCCATCTAACTCATTTGTCTACCACCATCGTAGTATCAAGGGGAGTACAAATCCTCTTCAAAGAGACCATGTAGCAACACCTTTTGATATGGAAAAGTGTCATTGAAAAACCTTCATCATTCTGCCAGCTACTGCCATATTACATGATACTGCTACATCGCATTCATCTCCAACTAACCTTCATAGGATAGATTTTTCATCGTTGTATCGCAAGATACTCTCCTCGCGCTATCATAGGGAAACTCTGAGACTGTCACAAGGTGGCGAGATGGCCCTCGCTCTACCACCAACCTCTCCAACGACTATCTCGAGATGGTGAGTAACCATTAGGAGAAATTTTATTGCCAAATCGTGAGCACTATATTTGACCTCCATGATATGGCAGTATAGAACCTTTACCGCCAACCTGCCAACCATTCCATGGACTACTATAGGGTGGTGGTATGACCCCACACACTCACACAGATTGATGAAGACCACCACAGAATGGTGGGTAGCACTACCAGCCCACACCCCTCTTAGTTTCACCTTGCGGTATTGTGGTAAAGGACTGAATGCTAAACATTGGGAAGTATGGCAACTAAGCTATGGTCTTAATAGTGAGTTTGAGACACACATTCTCAACATTTGGATTATACTTGAGGTCAATTGGTAGGCCATTTAGCAAATGATGTTGTTTATGCAACAAAGGTCTCAATGGATAAGTGATAGTTTCAAACCAAGTATGAATCCAATTATAGGGATCTAGACATGACTGAAACAAAACCTCTAAATCAGGAAGATAATCGGGCTTTATTATCATTGGAATTTCAATTAGCACCCCTAGAGTGCTTATTGGAAATAGACAATTATGTATAGTGCATGATGATTGCTCTTCAAAATATGGAGGGGAAGCTCCCTCTTGTTTGCTGATGTTTGTGTAAAATTAAAACAGACTAATTGTTCCTATCTTTTTTACTCAGTGGGCAAGACACAAGGGTGCATAAACACAATGCATTGTAGCTAAGGTTCTCTTTGGTTTCTATAGATCTTAACTACAACTAGGCTAACTTTTAATATATCCTATCTTCTCAAGATAAACAAAGCATGAGGGCATAGGAGTGAGAATGGATTTGTTGGATCACTTGGTTCGACTGTCTCTCAGAATGCGTCTAAGGCTCTGAACTCTCAGATCTATGCTAGGATAAGGTATTATGCAAGAAATCACTCTTTACGGTAAGCTGAATCTCAAGATTGCCAAGGAGGAGGAACCCCTGTCTGAGGTGTAGGATGGGAAGCAACTCACTAGAAACAACAAATAATGATGAAATGGCTAGCAAAATTCTTGAGGAGGTGACAACACTTGTCCAAAGTATAGGCTGAAATACAAATCATTACACAACATCAAATGATAATCAGTAACATCAAAATACCCAAGGAGGTGACGGTACTTGTCCAAGGGGGAGATTGAAACAATATATTGTAAGAATAAGACATTGATAGAACTTGAAACTTTTGATCAAATTTTATGTGCTTTTTTGATTTATTTCTTCAAACCTTCTTAATGAATTACAAGGATTTGGGACAACAAAGGTGCAAAATCATACACAATTGCGATCAAACCAAACAACTCTCATCCAAGAGTGAACAAATATAGACTTGCAAGCTTGTTGGCACAATGGTGCAACAATTTTGTGTAGTGGATAAAAGTTACAAAATAAAGAGAAAAGGATCTTATTTATAGAACTCAAAGGAGTAGGAAACCCTAAAATCTCCTTGAGTTAACATTAAGTTCTTTCCAATCAACAAGATTTATTCCTGTCTAAAAGTAGGCGAGCAAACAATTAACTGGAAATCTACTTTAGTTAACTGAAACTAAACAAAGAGTCAATTGGAAGTCTACTTCAGTTCACTAAAACTAAAATAGAAGTGAACTTTAATTACAAATGTGTCTCCAAAATAGACATCCACCTTTAGTGGAGATAAAGATCCATAATTTGTGGAGGTCAAAATAGACATCCTCAATTACTGCTATTCTGGAGGGTAGGACATCCTTTGTGGGTGTTGTATACCTCTTCTCCATTGGTCAACAACCCTTCTATCCATTTGCTGACTTATTCGGCCTCTGAAAAACTAATGCTCTATAGGACGATGATGTGGTGTTTTAGCATCTCTTCACCATTCGCAAGCTATTGCTGATATTCTATGCACTTTGTAGTTATGTCATCTAGCTTGGTGGACATGGATGCAACCTTACTCAAATTTCAACCATCTGGGTCATTGAAAAATGTGCCACAAATGACATCTTGGAATTGTTTCTATACTGTGCCTAGCTCAATGTACACACCTCCTTCGTGTTGATAAAGGAAAGAGATGGATATTACCAATATTCTTGCAAAGTTGACAATACTTGCCACAATATGTCCATACTCGATCAGTTCCATAGAATTGGCATCGTAGGCTTTCACCTTGTATGCTAAATGTTCTTTCTAAGTGAAAAAATGTTGCTTGTTCTTTGCAGTGGTAATTGATTGGTATGCTAATTGTAAATCTATGACTATGATTTCATCCCCAGGCCTCTTCTCTACTATATGTAGTTCTGACTTTTGAATCTCTATGTGGAGTCCATGTGCTTTTTCCCTCAATTGATACATTTCTGCTACCATACACTATCCTCTAACAACAAATTCCTCCACTTGATTTCTCAAGTGTTTTCCATATGAAATCAACTGGTGATGGTTTTTCTCCATGGGGAGGTATAGAAACTCACCTGTCAAAGAAGAGATGGTTGGAGTACCATGCATCAAGCTAGATATGTACATCCTCAACTATTGGTTTTCAACCTTGAAGGTTGTTTTGTCTCTTTCGTCCTTAGCCATTCTTTCTTGAACACTCACCGAAGCAATTCCAAGAAGATCTGCCTCCACCTGATGAGTGGTCTTACCAAGGTTGACCTTTGATAATGTGAAGTCCTCAACCTCTACCTTTTGTATATTTCTATCCTTAGGTGGGGTAGCTCTCTCTATGAAAAATTCATTATATGCATTCCTTCCTACATGAACCTACTTCTTCAATTTATTTGCTGGCATGTCTTGACAGACATGATCAAACTCTATGAAGTCAAGCTAGTAGGATGGCCTTTCTCTCTTCTTTCCTAGGAGACCCTCAAGCTAGATTGAATCCTAACTAGCCTCACTAGGAAAAGGAATGTTAGGCCTCTGAATGCTTGATGAATGAGATTGTGTTGTAGTGATGTCTCATGGTGGAGAGTCCATGTCAATGGGGACTTGTTACTAATATGATGGTGATGAAGTAGGAGGTTATATCTCTATCACATGCATTGTATCTGTTGCAAATGCTTCTATTATGGGCTTTGTCTCAGTTGTGATTATCTCAATCACAAGCTCAACTGCACCAGTTTCCATGACTATCTTAGGTATGTTTGTGGCTGTCTCCACATGTAACTCCTATTCTCTTCCCCTTTTGTGTCCTAACATTCACATCCCTTCGGGAGGGTTACTCCACTGCTTCTATTTGGGATTCTTCCTTGATGTGGAAGGTAGTGAAGATTCAACCATTGACGGCTTTGAATGGGGAATGACTACCTTGTCTTCTTACTATCCAAATAGAGTTCACTATGTCTAACAACCCTACTTGTTCTTTCCTCTATAGATGTGTTCTCCTTGGCATACCAATCCACTTTTCCAAGTGGTTGTGAGTCTACTTGATCCACAAAGAATGTATGGAGAATAACCTCCCCATCATCATTAGATAGGCCCTCAACATCTTTTGACATGAAGTTAGCAATTTTTGGGAGCCTAAACCGACTATAGTTTCATCTTCGTACATGAAATTCATCATCACAGTTGACTCAATAGTCTTCCATGGAAGACTCATGTGATGAGTGCTGCTCAAGGTGTGATGCATAAAGGCCTCTTAGATCATATGACCATTTCTCAATGAGATATTTGAGATTGAGTCTCAATATATCTTGGCACATGATTTTGGCATGAACTATTGTTTTACACCTATAGAGTCCCATCTGGATAGGAAAGCTCACAACTGTCTTCTTTTTGAGGTGTAGACGAGAATGAACTTTGGCCAACTACTGTAAGAAATCCATGAAGACTACCCTATCTGAAGGGTAGTGAGGCATCATGGTAGGATGACCATTGTATCCATATATGCATATATAGGTGAAGGTGGGGAATTGGATGAACCAATCCACCCAGTCCACCATTGCCTCCTTGGCTGGTGGTGATATACATATATGCATTTCATGGTCGAGGTCCCTTACGGTGTGCATAATGAAAAGATAATTTATTCACTTGAAATATCATTCTACTTGTGTAAACTCAAGTTGTGGAAAATATTCGTGGACCTTCTGCACACCTAAGGTTCCCACAGTGTTTAATGCTCTGAACTGGCCTTGGAAGGCAATCAAGTATACAAGATAGGAGCACAAGTGGAACCTTTGAGCCTCTAAGAACTTGGCCATTTGCTGGTGGAGTGTATTACTGATGAGGGTGGACCAATCTAATGCTCTTTGTTGCTGAAAATATTAGAAATGATGTAGTACATCCACGACTGGAATTGGTTCCCATCCTCCTGTCCAGTGATCCAACTGAGTAGAGTGATCATCATTGCATACTCGTGTTAGAATTCTCCTCGCCCAACATTCTTGGGCAAATTAGCCTTTTTCACTTTTAGCCATTTTTTTGCCATTCTCTACTGACACTTATCCTTTGCCACTTTGAATGATCTTTCACATTCTTTCACAGATATGATCACATTGGTCAGTCATGGTGGAATAGAAAAACACCTTTCGACATCATTTGGTTTAAGGCTACAAATCACTTGCCCATCCAATGATCAGATTTGTTGTGTGGTAGGGTTGTAATGCTTAATGCAAGCAATTGCAAACTCCACATTTTGTAATGTGATGGGGATTGACGTAGCCTCAAGCAATTCAGATTGCTCAATGTTTTGTAACATGATCTAGTTCATGCTTTCCAAATCTTCTGAATTGACCTCTGGGTGCACTTGATCCAAGTCTGTGTCTATTATTTTTAGGAAATCATGGTACAAGATCATTTTGGTCTTGTATTTTACTTGGGAGAAATGCATCTTGAAAAACTTAAAGATCAACTGTGCACATGACCCTGCTCAAATAACTTTTGAAAAACCTTAAAAATAGCACCTGCTGAGAAGTATTTTTTCAGAAAAAATCTTACACATGGGTTTTGTTCATGCTTCAATGCAGAATAAAACCAATTCATTGGATTTTTGAATCTATGAATTTTTCAAAAATATCCCTAAAAATAGGGGCAACAAGTTTATTGTTTATGGAAAATTTCAAAAGATGGGTTTTGCTAAAAAACTATGCTGATCATACCTAGTTGGCCAGATCTATGATTGCATGTTGTTTTCTATGACATGCAAGTAGTTTAAGACAAAAGTGAGGAAGAAGATGAGGAATATTAGAATTTATTTGCTTCCCTTTTATAAAAACATGCCTTTGTGTGCAACCTCTGAGAATTAATCTTTCTGTGCAATCAATCTTCAAAAAATATGAAGAACGATCAAAACCCTCTGTGAGGCCTTGAAAAGATGTCTTGGAGAGAAAATTGTTGTTTTAGCCTTCAACCTGCATAGAAAATAATGACTTGGGATGCCTATGCTTAAGTATATAATGATTGATGCTTGAATGCATCAAGTATGGGTGCCAACTCATTATTAAGGAGTAAATTGGCCTAATATGGAGTTCTCAACCCTGATTTCCATTGATTGTGGGACATTTAGATCTGAGAAGCCTTCAAAATATCTAACTCAAGTCAACAGATCTATCTTTGAATTTTTAGGCATCCTTTTTGAGTGTTGAACACTTTTTTTATGTTGAAGTGCCTATATTGGATCTTTATTTTGAGTTGCTCCATTGATCTTAAGTTGTTGATGATAGATTCATTGTTGAGATAGGACAAACCTGATTAAGTGTGCTTGGGAGATGCAAAGCTCAAAGACTAAACCTGATGCCTCAACTTCAAGGGTGCCTTTCTTCAGCAGGGGCGCTTTTGTCCTCATACTTAGTCAATTTCTTGACTGCTCTTCAATTTTATCATTTTGACCCTCCGTACTCTGATCTAAGATCATTGTTGACTGATGAGTCTAATGATCTTGATGATACATGGGACGGATAACCAACTCAATCCTAGAAAGGATGTCTGGCTTCGTGAAGCATGAAGGTAGGTTTAAGTCCTTCAAAATCATGGGTGTCTTTGGCCTACAAGGGCACTCTTAGATTTTTGACTCATGATTTTCATGTTTCAAACCTTCAAGAATGATCCCAGTTTGATCTTTGTCATTAGGTGTTTGATTTTTCTATTGTCTTTGTTGACGGTGTTGTTGAGATTGATCAAAATGGAGAAGGTCATGCTGGAGGTCCCTAAGCTTGCAGACAACATCTGACTGCCCAAAAATATGGGTGCCTTTTCTCAATAGGGGTGCTTTTCCTTAACACTTAACCAGTTTCTTCATATTCTTCCTTCAACTTTCACCTTTAGGTATCTTCTGCTTGATCTCTGCTTCTAATTGCATGACAGGTCTTGTGGATGTGCAACTAGATTGATTGTGAAGCTGAGAGAGAGCTAAGAAGATTCCTTTTAGAAAGTAGTTGTTGAAAACTTCATCAGGTGGCTTAGATTCAAGGGTGCCCCTGGCCTATAGGGGCACTTTTACCTTGGTTTTCTGTATTTCTTTGATGATACGTTCCTTTAACATCCCTTGTTTCTACTTCCATTTTCCGGTAACTGCTAGATTAGATGATCTCACTTGACGATGTGTCAGAAAGCCAACCAAAACATGAAGAAGATGACTGCCTTGGTGAAAATTGATGTCTGTCTTTGACCCTTTGAATTCAAGGGCGCCTTTTCCTAGTAGGGGCACCTTTTAGGTGCAGTTTCATCATTTGCATTGAAAATCTTCATCTCCTCGCACTCCATGTTCGTCATGCATTGTTACTGATTTAATCATTGTTGTTGATGACACATGCATCCTAGAAAACACCTCCAGCATGTTGCGTGTACGAGTGTTGGAAAAATGACTAAGCCATTCAACTACATAGCCTCCTTGGTAGCAAGGCGTGCATTTTCCAAAGCCAATTTTTAGCTTTTTCCACTTTTGGAAATCCCCTTCATCGCAGAGGATATTTTCAAGCCTTTTCCACCATGGATTCATCGTTGAATATTTTGAAGCTTAGATTTTGCCACCTGGTACTGGCCATTCTACCATTAATGGTCGTAGAGATCCTAACTTTCTTCTTGAAAAATGAAAATAGACCCACCAAAGTAAAACAATGTTTTTGGTGATTTTGACTTGACCAGTGTGATCGTGGAGTCAAATTATCCTATCAAAATCATTCTCAATCATTTTCAGAAAGGGCCTATTTGTTAGGGTTTTCTTAAAAACAGGGGTTTGAAACCCTAATTTTCAATTTTTTAGAATTTTGCAAGTATCTTCCTTGACATAAACCCACAAAAACCCTACGTTTGGTTTGACCTAAAACATACTTTTGACAACTTTTACATGATTCAACTCAATTTAAGCAAAATGCCAAAAATTATTTTGGGTACAACAATTACTAAGAAATTCATTATGTTTGCAATAGGGAGAGAGAAGGAGATATAGATATAGAAAGAGGGAAAGATAGAGGGGGGAAAAGTGCAAGAGAGATGGGGGTAATATGATAGAGATATAGAGGAAGATAGAGATAGGGATGGAGATGGATATGGATATAAAGAACGAGAGGGGTATGGAGAGAAGGAGAGGGAGAGATAAAGAGAGATGCATAGATAGAGATGGAGAGAGAAGGAGAGATAGAAAGATGAATACAAAGACAATAAGTGATATATGTTGATGCTAGATTTTGCATGTAGCAGCAGTCTCACGGGAAACTTAGCTATTGGGGGACGTTGTGCGCTAGCTAAGTGACCTCCGAGATTTTACCAAAGCTGGCTCTTTGCTTAGTGGGGGGAGTAAATGGTGAAAAAGATAGCAGAAATATAAAATTTACACTATAGGCGATGCGCCAAAGTCTTAAAATTTTTTAACAGAGCACAGTGCAGAATGCAAAGGCTTGAACCACTAAATTGCTATTCATCAAGCTAATTTTCTCAAAAGCACTTAAAACGTAAGAGTACCCTCTAATTTGCATAACATAATCTTAGCATAACTTGTAGCTAACACAGAAGAGTCGAAGAAACATGATCTGTATTTATTGAGTTATGAAGGATTATAGAAAGCTGAAGAACAAGCATTCATACAATAAAATAAGATAACGACACAGACCAATAGTCTCACTAAATGCATGAATAAACAGAAAGGCCGAATTTGTTTGGCACAGTCTGGAGTCCTCAAATTGAATAAAACTATTACAAAGGCCTTCTTCCCAATGCTCAGGAGTTTTTAGAAACTTAACCAACAACCTAAATAAAGAGAAACATAGCCGTACTTATAGGCCAGCCCACCCCCTGAAAACGCACCAAGAGAAGAAAAACTGTGAGTAGAGACCGACGACCCAGATCATCTCAAGCTGCCATAGTAAAAATCAATCACCCAGGAGCATGCCAAAGAAGCCACGACATGGAATAGAAAACCATGTAGCAATAGGAGAGAACACATGGCACCACAACAAGAAACATGACAGCAAGCGAGTATAAAAAGTGTAGCAACATTTCCAAGATAATTGGCGCAGTAGCAATCCTCACGTGTTGCTTAGACGGAGCTCGGAAAAAAGTCGAAGAGATGCCCAATGAAAATATCTAAGAGGGAGCCATGTGGAGTGCTCTGAGAAAAACTAAGTACAAGGCGGGGCCAATTTAGAAAGCAGCCAAAGAAAGCCACATGACACGCGACGGAGACCAGCAAAAAGTGAAGCAATACAAAAGTAAAAAGCTTCGCGAGGCAGCCACATGGAGCACGCTGAGGGCAGTGAGCATTGGTAAAGTAAGGTGCAACCACAAAGGCTTGGCAGTTTTTTGTTGAATAGTTTGGTGAGTCACAGGGGCATTTTGCTCGCGGAATGAAGAACCCCAGAAACTTTGGTTCAGCATGTCAACTGTTCACAACCTCGAGAGGGCGGCCTGCAAACTGGTCTAGAATTCGTTCGACGACATGGAGAGAGCTCGCAGATTCTCATGAGCTAGCCTTAGATCAATAATTGCCTTGAAAGGCAATCTGCCTGATACTTTTGTTTCCAATTCCAATTGGAAAAAGAGTTGTGCCAACTGATGCACGATTCCCTCAATTTCCTCGGTGGTTGGAGATTGATCAAAAGATTAGAAGATAGAAATGTCCTGCTTCTTCTCTTCAATCATAGCAACAATGTGTTCCACACCTGCTACCACCTGATCCGCAATGAAGGGCGAGGGAAGGCCTCTCCAAGTTAAACGAGAAAATTTTTCCTGCATGTCGCTGGTAACCTAGTTCAACCGAGCTCTGCATTCTGCTACCTGTTGAACAACCTCGTGCATAGAGATGAGGATACTTGCGCCCATGGCCACCGTTGTTCGGTCATCGATGCCCACGTTGCTCAATGCTTCATCAGAAGCTGTATACAACTTGCCCAATAAAATCCTAGCCTCTGAAACCTTGTTCGAAGTTAACTCCTGAACCTGTTGTATTGATTCACTCACTGTTCTGCAAAGGCTAGCCGCTTGCGCCATAAATTTTAAGGTGGGTTGAAGAGTAGGGTTCAATGCCTTCACCTTGTCCTAGTATGATGCATACAACTCTTTGGAAATCACCAATGAGCTCATTTGGGGCGCAAGAGGTTGGGTCCTTAGGGTAGCCAATTCTGCCTTTCTACTACTCAAATTTGCCTTCAGCTCCGACAAGTTTTTGTCCAATGTGGACACTTGCTCCTTTAGAGTGGAAACCTCTTTTTCTTTTTCTTCCAGGGCCAATTCGGCCCGCTTTTCCTTTTGAATTCCCAACTCCAAATTGACATTCATTTCATTAATTTCAGCATTTGTGTTATGTCAGAGCTCCTTCATTCCCTCACTTAGTAGCATGGACTTAGCGGGGAGTTTCTCCTCGTTTGCTCGGCTCGGCTCAACTTCCTGCTGGAGATTCAGAATGATCTCTATGATTATAGCTTGTAGCTCCTTGATTTGACTTTTGAAGGCACTCCTCTCCTTCTCCAAGCACTTTATTTCATTCTCCTGGGCTTTAAACTTGTTTACCCAGATGTCAACCTTGCTCTTGAGCTCCGCTATCTGATCATCCTTTTTCTTCGCCTGCCGGTTGAGCTTGAGATAATCAGTGGTCACTATTTTTTGGGTCTCCTCCATAAGCTCAACCTTATCTCACGGGCGGGCCTGCTGCAAATCTAGCCCGATAGCATTTATAGAGTAATCACTTTGTAGCATTTCTCCTACCGGTTTAATCACATTAGGAGTGATTTTTGCAAACATTAAGGAATTTTGACTTTCATTGAATACAGTTGGCAAGTGGGGCTCCGCTTGCCTAGTTGTGTCCTTTTGTATTTTTTTGTTTATCCAGTTGGCGTGGGCGCTCTTGTTTGCATTAACCTACAAAAAATATTCCTGGGCAGGGATACCCAGGCCACCAACAAAAGGGTGCTCCTGAGGGATGACCAATGGGAAAGACAATGTACTCAACACATTAGAATTTTTGTTGGGCCTTGTTATAATGGCTGGGGAGAATGGCGGAATGAATTGGTTGCTCAGAGGGGATGATAGTGAGGTGTAGGGAAAGGGTGGAGATGCACCAACTGCAAGGCTGGGCCTTGGAGATAAAAATTGCTGGCTCATGAGCTTAACACTTACACCAAATTGCATTCCAGGAAAGGGATGGAAAGTGGAGGATGAAGGTGGGAAACTAGGAGGGGTAAGATTGGACTGTTTGGGATATCTAATGGTAGAGAAAACTGGCACAGATGAAAAAGTAGGGGCAGACGAAGAAGAGACCAGAGACATGGTAGAGAGAGAAGAGGGAGGAAATGTTACCTGAGGCTCATGCGGAGCTGCAGACATTTAGACCACTTCCTCCATCGATCCCTCTTCTTCTCCACCGGACTCTCCGATTCGTTGTCGCTTTTCCTTTGAAGAATCATCAAGGTCAAGAATGACCAACCTCCGACCACTGGTAGGCCTCGCCTGCTTCCGAGTTGATTTAGAGGAGGTGGATGGCTCCGATGCTTGTGCATGTGGATCCTCCTCTTGTGCAGGTTGTTTACCAGTATCTTTTCATGCATTGGATTCCTGGCAATGGCAGGGGGATTATGAGTTACTTCCTCCCCAAGCTCCATGGTAATCTCTTCCTGTCTGTAATGCTATACAAATTTTGAACGGTTCAGAGACCTTACTAAGTCTAGATGCTCATTCTCCCAGATATCATCAAATATTTCATCAAAGGCCACCTCTTCATGAAGCTTATCAGCTACCAAAGTCTCCTGTCGGTATATCCAGAAGTCTTGAATCTTCTCGGACGTCCAATTGAGCTTACTCAATTGGGTGCACAGGGATAGGTTGATCTTCTGCCTTGGGTTGGCTTTCCCCACGATGTCATAAAAATTCAGCCATGGTAGCCGATTATCCTCAGTAGGAAAATATTCAAGGCCTACATATTTACTTAAATTACCCCCTTCGACATTTCTTTGAAGGTCCCAGAATGGCCAAGGCGAATGTGGGATTTTGATGCTGACCCCTGATAAATTATTGTGGGGGTTGTAATGCCAGGTATCTTCTATCAATACCAACCTGAGATGACTCAACTTTGAAAGTAGAATCTCTGAAGTATCAATCTTCGAAGTCCTCTTCTTGATCAGCGATACGGATCCAAACATGATTGGCGGCAGCAAATTGGAGGTTAAGTGTTTTCCTCCCCAATAATCAATGTCAATGGTACAAAGTTGCATCATTGCTTCTAGGGCCAACACTCTGTCCAAAAGAAAACGGGGGAGTCGGAAGAGCTCCCAGACGAAGCCTGGTACGCGGAGTATGGTGAAATCCACGCCAAAGAACCAATCATAGGATGGGACCAGCTTCCCCAACCAGGACTTTTGTCGGGGCGATATGCATGCAGTCATATTGATGCCAGCTCCATCCAAAACCCTTAGAGTTGGGGCCAAGAATAAATCTGAAAATGCATAATAATCAAAGTTTTTTGACATGATAGGAGTCCATGTCGAAACTGGCTTTCTCAGTCTGCCCTCGTCAAAGATAGCCAGAGACATAAATGTCAAAAAATAATTTGGATTCTGATGTAAAATCAAGTAGGCCAAGAAGGAGGGATACCTGAACTTAGAGCCAACCTGGAATTCCTGCAGCTGCTGCCAAATCCCATCACTAATAACTCTTGCAAAATCCAGGAGCAGAGCTTCATGATTCTTCTTCAACATAAAGCTGAGACACATTTGGAACTCAAAAACGTGTTTGTCTGTATCTAGACCACACACGAGTGCCAACATAGAAGCGATAGAGGAAGACCCACCTTTCAGAGCCTTCAGACCAAAAGGGAATTTGAGTGGTGCTGAATTACTTGTTGGCTAATTGATCTCGGAGTGGTAAAACTGCTGCACTTTTTGGAGACCTCCCCACTTTTGTTGCATTCTTTTTACTTCAAAAATCTCAACCTCCTAGGTAAAGGGAAGTGGGATGCACAACATGTCTTGAATAGCTTCAGGTCTAATGACTACCCTAAAATTAGTGCCGCTTATCACTTCAGTATTTGCATCAAAGTGTGTCGTGCATGCTGCCACAATTTCTGGGCAAGGGTGTACCAAAGGAACCATATACTGCGGAAGCCCACAGAACCACAAATGCTTGTTGAAAGAGTTTGCTACATACTTCATTTTTTCACATGCGGCCTCCCTAAGGCTCCTAGGATTTTGGGATAGCTCAGGATCAAAGATGTTATCCCAGTCCTTTGCAACCAAAGCCTAATCTCTGTGAGAGATTGCGTTTAGTATTCTCTGGTCCACCTGATGGGTGAAAGGCCAGTAAGAATTTATGGGTATGTCTAGAGTAGCATAAGACTCCTGGTTGTAGAGCTACACATAGGGTGCTCTTCTCATTTGCTCGATTATAGTTGCTGGGGCCAGGGTCTATGTTGGGTTCTCTACAATCTCAGCCATTTTAGTATTCGCAAGAACTTTTCTGCAAACTTTCGTAAATGGCTTAGCTTTTCTAAAAAATTATTTCTCTCTTACGAATGCCTTAGTTGTTTTATCTTTAGGTAACTCCTTGCAATAAATGTGTTCTTGCATACTTTAACCTGCCTTTTTGATCTTCGAGAAAAGCGACCGAAAAGGGTACATGTTAGCCATTCATACCAAGTTGCCATTATGCGTCACTAGCCTTTCATACGTGCGAAAGAAATGACAACCTACCAAATTGCTCTCTACATTTATGAAACAGCCTCTCACGTGTGGCGGCACTTGATTTTCTTGAAAGAAGAACCAAGACAACCTTGCAACAATACTTCTGCAATCTTTGTGCATTTACTAATTTCATTGAACGTACCTAGGCACGTCACCCAATAGTTTCTTTAAGATTTTTCCTTGATTCGGCTGGGATGACAACTCTTTGTGCTAACACCTAGCCAATCTATAATGAATGTGGAAACTTAACAGAGCAAGTTGCAACTATACCTGCACATTCCCATCACCTCACACGCCACAACATTGAAAACTGAGGCTTGGTGACACACTTTGGCTCAGTCGTAATTATGGCTTACCTCGGCTGGTGAACCCTGGCCAATCTATAAATAAGACCCTTGGCAGCATTGCAAATCACAAAGTTTTCTAGCATTCCTAGTTTAGCAAGCTTCTTATCTTAGTAATTTCGTTTTTCTAGCCAAAAAAGCAAACAACATGGAAACGCCAGTAAGGCTTGTCTGTAAGAAGACTCAAGCTGCCTTCTTAGGCAAAATTAGATGCAGGCGCTTAAAGTGCATGATAGGTGTGAAGAACCTGTTGTATGTGAAGGCAATCAAGTGGGTCATGGGGAAAGATTGCGTGGAGTATGAGGAGCAGTATCGGGTGAATACTAGCATTTGCTCCCACTTTGTCGCCTCACTGCTGGACATCAATGTTTCCAAACGCAAAATCTTAAAGCTGACAAAGCGGGTCTTCTCTCGACACTACCTTAGAGGCTTGGAAAAGATCATGTGCGCGACCCAATTTGATCATGGGATCCCCTCGGTTCGTAACATTCGCCTGCTACAACTGCATGGAGGACCTGTTCCAACCAGGACCTTCCTCTTCAGCTTCGAGTTGGAGACTCATGAGGAGCATCGTGCCAAGGTCCACGCCGACTGCTACTTCCTCATGCATGTGCATTACATTGAACCATTCCAAAATCTTCAGTGGTACGAATATTTTGAAAGAATGGTGTTCCTCGATCTCGTGCCGCCTGTTGCTATGATTGTTGGTCCTTCCCACTGATAACTTGAGAATGAAGATAATCCCTATTTTTGTTTTTTCACCTTTCAAGCTCCGCTCTATAGCGGACATATGTAAATATCAATACAAGGCCTCTGACCCCCCAATATAATGTAAATTTTTGGCTCTTATATATAATATATGTCTTTTCAAAAATCTTGGCCCATTTACAATGTTTTTCTTTTAATTTCTTGCATCATTTACGTTATTACGAACCATTGAGAATACCCAAAACTTTAAAGCAGGAAAAATTAATTACATATTTACAATTTACACGACCTTCACACAGGCAAAATTAATAATTTTTTTTAAGATGTATTCCATTAACTAGAATACTTAGGGCATTACCTTCTTTGTCTTGTTTGCACTGGGTAATCTTGAAAGGCCCTTCCCAGAGGCTGTGGAATTTGCTGTGCTGACCGGGCTTTGCTCCACACTCATTGAGCTTGAGTACCAAATCCCTGCATTGTAACCCTTGATCTGATGCCTTTTTGTCAAACCATTTCTTAACCACCTGCTGGCGGCTGTTCATCACCTCAAGGGCGTGCTCTCTTTTTTCTTGTACCTTGAGTAACTCAGAAAACCTCACCTCCATTGCTCCGTTTTGTTCAATTTCTAGAGATTTAAGCAATTGCAGGGCAGGAATTTTCGTGGCAATAGGCAACAATGCCTCCTTCTCGTACACCATCTCATAAGGAGATGTCTTCAGTATCTGCTTGGGCATGATTCAATCTGCCCACAATACTGTTCGGAGGTTCCTATGCCATTCTTTTTGGTGTTTTGAGCCTATTTTATTTATTAACCTAATGAGGTTTTTGTTAGTAGACTCTACGAGGCCATTCCCCTGGGGGTAGTAATTAGAAGAGGTATTCAGGAAAACCCCATACTTCAATGCAAACTGACTCATCTTTGAGCCATGGAATGCTTTAGCATTTTCAGAAATGATTGTTTTGGGTGGGCCAAATCTAGCTACCAACTCCTCTAGGAAATTAACAATCTCCACCTCAGTTGCATTTTTTAACGGCACTGCCTCTGCCCACCTAGTGAAGTAGTCCGTAGCTATCAATATCCACTTATGTCCAGGTGAAGAGAAAGGGTTAATCATTCCAATGGAATCTAAGCCCCATTGAGCAAAAGGTTCTTCTACTACTATAGGCCTCAATGGCATAGCAGCATTTTTTCTCTTATCGACATGAAATTGACATTCATTGCAAGACCTAATCAGTAAAAATGCATCATTAAAAAGTGTTGGCCAAAAATAACCAGCACATATAACTTTAATTGTCGTGGTCCTTGCAGAAAAATGTCCTCCAACCGGGCTATTGTGGTATTGATCTAATATTTTCTTGGCTTGCTCCTCATTTACACACCTTAGCAGGACGCCATTAAAATTTCTTTTAAATAGGATACCCTCCAGGAGAACATAATTACTATTTTGCAAATGATAAAAATGCCTTTTAAAAGAAGGTAGATTGATTAGATACCTTCTTGTCTGCATGAAGACTCTTCTATCTTCCATCCAGTCATCTTGAGAAGTTTCTTCATTCAAAAACACAGGTTCTGAGCCTCAAGCTCTATCACCGTTTCACTGTTTTCCATGAGATACTCACACAGTCCCTTTCCTTTGACAATCTTGACAAGTCTGACTTCAATATCATTTTCTAAGATCTTGGTGATCCAATTAGCTCTTTTCTCTATGATTTCTCCCTCCGTGATATACTCTCGCACACTAGGATGCGGTACACAAACGAACACCTTATTTTATGATATCAAATGTCATAACTTTTTAAGCCCTTTAACAATGGCAAAGGCCTGTTTTTATACAAAGTTGTACTTTACCTCATATTCTTTCAAAGTTCATGAATAGAAAACAACAAGGGACTCCCTCTTCTCTTCATCATTCTTTTGCATAAGTACTATGGCAATACTATTGCCACCACCAAAAACATACATAATAAAATCCTTTGATAGGTCGGGGTTTACCAACATAGGAGCAGAAGAAATAGCCTCCTTTATAAGCTCAAAATCTTTTCTGGCTTCTACCGTCCATTTGAAAATCTGGTCCTTCTTTAGCATCAAGGTAATAGGCCGAATGGTCCCTGCGAAATCCACATTGAATCGGCTAAAGAAGTTGACTTTACTAAGGAAAGATTGCACACCCTTCTTGTTGAGAGGTAACGGAAGTTCTTGAATCACATCAACTCTTTCCGGATCAATGGCAATGCCTTCCTTAGAGACAACTTATCCCAATAGCTTCCCTTGGGGAACTCTGAACATACATTTCTTCGGGTTTATAGAAATATCGAATTCCTGGCACTTCCGGAAGACAAGCTCCAAATGATCAAAATGATCATCAACAGATTTTGAAAATACTGTCAAATCATCAAGATAGATGAGTATAATCTTATGGATCAAATCCTTAAAGGCAATACCCATAGCCCTCTGAAAAGTGGCTCCAACATTCGAAAGTCAAAAAGGCATCTTGGCATATGCATAAGTCCCCCACTTTGTGGTGAACGCTGTCTTGTGTTGGTCCTCCTCCTTTACTCGAATCTGGTAGTAGCCCGAAAAACCATCCAACATTGAAAACATTTCGGAGCCAGCTACAATTTGCAAAATTACCTCCATTGAAGGCAGGGGATAATGATCCTTTAAGGATGCTCTATTCAAGTCTCAGAAGTCTACGCACAGACATATGTCCCCATTTTTCTTCCTGACTGGCACCAGGTTTGACACGCAAGTGTTGTGTTTGATTGGAAACACTATTCAGGATGCAATCAACTTATTTAACTCCTGTGACATGAGAGACTCTATCTTTGGGTTCACAGGTCTCTGCCTTTGATGGACTGGCTTCACCCTTTTTGATAACTCAATTGTTTGCTTGATGATCCCAGGATCGTATCCTTTAAGATCATCATATGACTAGGCTACTACACTTGGATATTCTTCACAGAAATGCCTTAGTCTGTCCTTATTCTTCTGAGAAACTTCTTTCCCGACCTTGAGCTTTTTCTCTTCCCCGATATGCAAATTGGTGTAATCACCTTTATCAGCCACGAGCTTCCTTTTGTCCCTCATCGTATCATCAGAATCAAACAGGCTCTCCAGAGTGACTAGCCCTCTCAGAAGCTTATTGGATTTTAACTGGATAATTTGATCCCCATAAGCCTCGGCAATCCTTGGTTGCAGCTGATCGACGAATTCTCCAGAGGACTAGAGGAATGACAGAATATGAGCGTTGCTATCAAACACTTGCCAATCTTGATTGTTATCTGGAACAACGGGTCTTACAATTACCCTCACCGCATGCCTATTTCTTAATAATTCGGAGGCCGGCTCAAACTGAGCCCCGATAGTTGCCATTCTATCAGCTTAGGAGTTCTTCTCCCTTGGAATAACCTGAATATTGAATGCCTCAAAGTTGTCAATCGGATCCCAGACTCTATGTCGATAGGATCGCATACAGATATTCTTTGCAGTAGAAATTCCATGAATTTGGTTGACCACCAGCTCTGAATCTCTGAACACACTTATATGCTTTGCACCCATTTGTTCCACAAGGCTTAAACCATGGACAAGACCTTCATATTCTGCTTCGTTGTTTGAGCACGTGAACTGGAAGCAATACGACCTCAAGGTCTTTTCCTCGGACGGGGATATCAAACAAATCCCCGCTCCAGCTCCTATTCTACATCTTGCGCCATCGAAGTACAAAGTCCATAATTTCAAAGATTGTTCACCTCTAGGCTCCTTAGTAACTTTGGGCATAATCTGCCCCTCTTCATGTATAACATAGGTTCTGAGGCCAGTTGCATGGTAATTCCTGAAAGGGTCTGTATCAATAAACTTTCAACAAATTTTCCTCATCTTCTGTCTAGGAGTTAGTAGCCTCCTCTTCTTCCAAACATTCCACATTGAATCTTTCTTCCCGAGTGATTGAAGTATGTGCTACTTCAAAGTTGAGCAGGGCCTCATCAGCAACATGTTTGGAATACAAAATTTTAGACAATAGTTTCATCTTGGCTCCATGTTTGGTCCTCAGAATCAGGTGTGACCAGTCTAGTGCTAGATATCCTCCGACATTTGTTGTGAATTCTTGGGACAAACAAATCCCAAATAGAGGAGGAATATCAATGAGTATAGTATCCTGATTTATAGTGATACTAGGGTAAGCAAACAAAGTCATAGGAAAGCCCTTGATTACCCTGACAGTATCAACCTTATTTCCATCTAGCTACATGACTCCTTTATTCAGAGGCTCATATTTTAAACTCAAAGCATCACCTACTTGCTTTGGCATGACAGTGGTGCTAGCACCAGAGTCGATCATACAATTATGTAATAGCTTGTCACCAATAATAAGTGTTAGAAAGAAAGGCTTAGGTTTAGGCTTATTTTCTTTTCTGGACTCGAGCTTCTCCTCCGATTGAATTGTTAGCACTTTATCCAGGTCGGGCCTGGATACTTTCTCTTCATTAGATTGAGTAGGCACCTTCGTATCCTCCTCTCCTGACAAAGCCTTTTGTAATAGTACTTTATGCTTCGGAATAGCCAGGACATCCCACATAGAAGCATTGGCAGATGACTTCTTCAGTTGTTCCACCACATTGAACTATGCTCTCGACTGGTGAGCTATGTTTGCTTTCTCTTTAGGTTTCACAATTGATATTGGCTTCATGGCCGGTGCGTTTGGCTATTTGGCAACATCAGGGGTGATCAATGGAGCCTTTGCCTTCAGAGGAAGTGGACTCGGAGAGCTAGGAATAGCCACCTCAAACTGTGATGGGATTGAAAATAGGCTTGCCGCTGGTCTAGGCGTCAGTTGCGATGAAGCATTGGTAGGAAAGGCTATGAACTCTCTGGTGAATCTAGGCTTTGAATGCATGTTGTAGTCAGATTGCACTCGGGGAACTTTATCCATAGGGATGTCATTTGGAAATGTCGACTCTTCTCCTTCCATCCAAGAAAAGAGAGCTTGGTCTGGAACGATGTCTGATTCCTGCTGAATAGACATCCCTTGCATTTGAGCAACGAGGATAGCATTGTCCATCTGTTGAGAGGCATATGATTGGTTGTCGGGGTCCGGTGCGCCACCTTGGCTACGTTAGTCTATGATCTTTTGTTGCAAGTTTCCCTGCAGATAATTTCTTGGCATGTGTGCATCATTGCAAGGAAAACACCATGAATTGGCGTCTTCAGCTAAGTTATTTTGTCTAGCTACCAATTCTTTATTCGAACTAGGATGAACGGTCTGCATCGGCAGGGTAACCAAAACTATCTGGTTACTCGGCTGAGCCGAGGTATTTCCACGTGACCTATCTTGCCATTGATTTGATTGGTACAAAGCTTTTCCACCTTGGTAACTCTGGTAAGCCAGCTTCTGATAACTATATTGTTGCCACTTCATAGTAGTTAATTCATTAGTCATGGCTCACATCTGTTCTCTCATCTCGTTCATCTCAGAAGCCAAGGGATTAGGCACAGGAGCTACTATCGGAGCTGCTATCGGAGTTGTGCTCGGAGCACTTCCAGGATACACGTACATAGATTGGGGAGGAGCCGTAGGTGCACTAGTGGAAGGAACTTCGGCCTTTGTGACGTTGCATTCGGGGAACAATGGAATTATCGGTCTCGGTATCAACTTTGTAGCGGCAATCGGGTTATTTTCCGCAGTGATAGCCAAAGCATAAGCATTGGGTAGAGTCTTTCCACCAAGAGCTTATAACATCATGGAGATGTTGGCATTGATCGACTTTAGGTAGAACATGAACGCCAGATCCGGAGGTGGTCGGCTGCCAACAGGCACTCTCTGCCAGGTCGAATGGAACCTCGCATTGAAATCAGGTAGAGCTTCATGAGGAGCTCGCTTTATATTTGCCAGTTGATGGTACAACGATGATCTATCGCCAGTATTTGAAAAACGTTCATAAAACAGAGTTTCGAGCTAGTCCCAAGCTGCAATAGTACTAGCTTTGAGAGTCCAGTACCAGTTTAGCACCTTTTCTCAGAAGGAGGCGGCCAACAGCCTGAGAGCTACATTTTCATTTGATACACCATTTACCAGACACATGTCTACTACATCTTGCAGATGCTCCGTTGGTGTCTTCGACTCATCCTCGGAATACTTAGGGATAGCTTTTAGAGCAGAAGTAGGAATGAGAGCCCACACTACAGGGGGCACAGGTGCAACTAAAGTATTGCTAGAGTCCCAGGCTACATAATTTCTAGCAGCCATAGGTACAGGCGGAGCAGGCGACAGCGGAGTAGGAGGCAACGGAGGAGGTGAAGGGCTACCTCGATGACCTCTCGTGTGCACAGAAACTAATGGTGGTATGAGCTGGCCAGGGACTCTTGCAGTCTACAACCTAGTTATAGGCCGATGGCTCATACACACTTATAAAACCAGGCGAACGTGTTAGTTCTCGGTCCCACCGGGCATGCCAGAAAAATAACTATTGACGCTAGATTTTGCATGTAGAAACAGTCTCATGGGAAACTTAGCTATTGGGGGACGTTGTGCGCTAGCCAAGTGACCTCTGGAATTTTACCGAAGTCGGCTCTTCGTTTAGTGGGGGGAGTAAAAGGTGAGAAAGATAGCAGAAATATAAAATTTAAACTACAGGCGATGCACCAAAGTCTTAAACAAATTTACTAGAGCACAGTGTAGAATGCAAAGGCTCGAACCACTAAATTGCTATTCATCAACCTAATTTTCTCAAAAGCACTTAAAACTAAGAGTACCCTCTAATTTGCATAACATAATCTTAGCATAACTTTTAGCTAACACAGAAGAGTCAAAGAAACATGATCTGTATTTATTGAGTTATGAAGGATTACAGAAAGTTGAAGAACAGGTATTCATACAATAAAATAAGATAGCGACATAGACCAATAGTCTCACTAAATGCATGAATAAATAGAAAGGCCGAATTTATTTGGCACAATCTGGAGTCTTCAAATTGAATAAAACTATTACAAAGGCCTTCTTCCTAGTGCTCGAGAGTTTTGGCAAACTTAACCAACAACCTAAATAAAGAGAAACATCGCCGTACTTATAGGCTAGCCCACCGCCTAAAAACGCACCAAGAGAAGAAAAACTACGAGCAAAGACCGCCGGCTCAGATCATCTTGAGCTACCACAGTAAAAATCGATCACCCAGGAGCATGCTAGTGAAGCCACGACATGAAATGGAAAACCACGCAGCAGCAAGAGAGAACATGCGGTGCCACAACAAGAAACGTGACAACAGGCGAGTACACAAAGTGTAGCAACATTTCCAAGGTAACTGGCACAACAACAATCACCACGTGTCGCTCAGACGAAGCTCAGCAAAAAGTTGAAGAGATTCCCAATGAAAAGCTCCGAGAGGGAGCCACATGGAGCGCTTTGAGAAAAACTAAGTACAAGGCGGGCCTAGTTCAGACATCAGCCAGAGAAAACCACGCAACACGTAGATGAAAATCGACAAAAAACAAAGCAATACAAAAAGAAAAAAGCTTCGCGAGACAGCCACGTGGAGCACGCTGAGGGCAGTGAGCATTGGTAAAGTAAGGCGTAGCTGCAAAGGTAAAAATAAAACCGCAAAGGCTTGGCAATTTTTTGTTGAACAATATATAGAGAAGTAAAAAGAGGGAGAGATATAGGGGTAGAGAGAGATGGAGAGATAATAAGATAGATATAGAGGGAGAGATGGAAGAAGAAATATGGAGAGGTAGAGATAGAGAGGCAAAGAGATAGATATAGAGGTCTAGGAGGAGGGAAAGGGGGTGAGAGAGGGAGAGAGATGGATGGATAGAGAGGTATACATGTCTAGAGATAGATGGGTAGAAAGGAAGATAGAGGTAGATATGAAGATAAAGCGAGAGAGGAAGGAGACAAATAAATAGAGAGATAGAGAGAGGTAGAGGGAGAGATGAAGAGAGATAGAGGGAGAGGGAGATGGAGAGAAAGATATATATATATATATATGGTGAGATAAAGTGATCTAGAGAAAGAGATATAGAGAGATATAGAGAGAGAGGAAGATGGAGAGGGAGAGAGATAGAGAGAGAAAAATTGAGATAATTAGAGGTAGATTAATAGAGATGGAGAGAGAGATATATATGGGAATAAAAAAAGAGATAGATAGGGAGGATAGGGAGGGAGTGAGTGAGGGAGAGATGGGGAGAGAAATATAGAAATGTGAAAGTAGAGAGATATAGAAAGAGGGAGTGATAGGGAGAGAGGGAGAGATGGGAAGATAGAGATAGAGGGGGACGAGTAAGAGATAAAGGAGATGATAGAGACAAGTGATAGAGAGAGGGAGGAGGTAGATAAAGAGATAGGGAGGGAGAAATAAGGAGTGTGTGTAAGAGAGATATAGACATAAAGATAGGGAGAAGAAAACATGCAGTGTGTGTGTGTGTGAGTGAGAGATATATATGGAGATAGAGATAGATAGGGAAAGAGATAAATAGATAGAGAGGAGGGGAGAGAGTTGGAGAGAAATAGATAGAGGATAGAGAAGTAAAGAGATATAAAAAGAGGGAGTGATAGGGATAGAGGGAGAGATGGAGATAGAAAGAGGGATAGATAGAAGTACATATATTAGAAAAGATAGGGGAAGAGAGATGCAAGAAAATGTAAAGAAATAGAGATTGAGGAGAGAGATAAAGAAGAAGATAGAGATTAGATATGGAGATGGAGATAGGGATTAATATATAGAGAGGTTGAGAGAGGGAGAGATAGAAGTAGAGAAGAAGGAGAGATTGAAGGAGAGAAGAAGAGGGAGAGAGAGATAAATATTGCAAGAGGGAGAGACAAAGAAAAAGAATACCAAGAGAGGGTCATATGGAGGGATAAAAAATAGAGATAGGAAGTGATAGAGAGGGAGAGAGAGGGAGAGAGAGAGGGAGAGGGAGAGAGGGAGAGAGGGGGGAGACAAATAGGGATAGCAAAAGAGAGTAAGGGAGAGAGATAGGAAGAGGGAAAGAGAGGGAGAGGAAAAGAGAGAAAGATAGAAGGGAATACAAATATAGAGAGAAATAGGGGATAGTGAGGACGAGAGAGATTGAAAGATAATGAGAAACATAGAGATAGAGAGGGAGACAAAGATATAAAGAGCTCTCTTTCTCTTTTTTTCCATCTCTCTCTCTCTCTCTCTATATATATATATATATATATATATAAATATCTCCCTATATCTACCTCTCTCTTTATATATATCTCTTTCTTTCTCTCTTTTTTCTCCCTTTACCTCTTTATATCTTATCTCTACCTCCCTCTCCCTTCTCTCTTCCTCTCTCTTCCTCTCTATCTAATTTCCTCCTTAAGTGTGTAATGGATACATTGAAGAGGTCTTAAAGGTGGATTATCATATCCTTAATCAAATGACATGCTACCTTGAGCATAACTCCTTAGGGACACATGCTATCATTGGAATGTTGACACAAAATGACTAGTCATAAGTTAGTTTCTCTCTCTCTCGATAACTTTAATTTTATTTTATAAATAAAAATAAAAATTCAAAATATAATTATTCTACAATAATTAAATTTTTAATAAGACAATTAACCATAAATTAAATTAATTCTAATAATTATTAAGTATTTTTTTATAATTTCATAAGAAGACATAAATAATTAAAATAAATATAAAACTTAAATGTAAATTAAAAATTAAAATAGAATAAACTAAATGCAAAGTGAAAATATATCAAAATGTAAATACTAGCACTTGTACCTAAAGGAGGTTAAATGATTGCATCGATAGAAAACTATATGTATGTTAAAATGTTAGAGAGTATGTGTTTGTGCATGGGTGCACATAGATGTGTGTGCTACAAATTCTAGGTGTATGTGGCTAGATTAAACAATTAATAATAAGTACTAAATAATGGAATGAAATGAACTTAGACAAATCTAGATATTTTTTCCTTAAAGAAATTAAGTATTATCTGATTTTGAAATATTTGCATATAAATTTAAAATATAAAGCAATGCAAATGAAAAAAAAAAGTTGCCATCAAATTGACGAAAAAACATTGCAAATGGAAATAAAATATTTTCATCTAGTTATAAAATCAATATTTATCTAGTTTTGTGATAAGTGAGATTTTGGAGGCTTTTACCATTAAATGGAGTTGGATTACCATTAAACGATAGCTAAAACTTGTTTTCCAATGACACAACATTGGTTTGTAGGAGCCAATAGACTAATAAGTGCTAAATAATGGAATAAAATAAACTTAGAAAAATTTATATTTTTTCCTTAAACAAATTAAGTATTATCTAATTATGAAATATTTGCATACAAATTTTAAACATAAAGCAATGCAAATGAAAAAAGAAAGTTGTCATCAAATTGACAAAAAATATTGCAAATGGAAATAAAATATTCCCATCTAGTTGTCAAATCAATATTTATCATGCTTTTATGTGATAAGTTAGATTTTGGAGGCTCCTAATATTTTAGAGGCTTTTACAATTAAACGATAACTTGTTTACCATTAAACGCCAACATAAACTTGTTTTCTCACGAAGTCGTTTGTGAACGTGAGACTTGTTTCTGGCTCAAATCTCACACTATATGTAGCCTATCCACTAATAATAAAAATAACAATTTAAAAAATTAATAATAAACAATAAACATATTTAGTTAATAAATAATTAAATAAAAAGTAAAACTAATTTTAAATTTATTAGCCTATCCACTAATAATAAAAATAACAATTTAAAAAATTAATAATAAACAATAAACATATTTAGTTAATAAATAATTAAATAAAAAGTAAAACTAATTTTAAATTTATTAGAATTCAAATATTAATAAAATATAATTCCATTTTTCATTTCAATTTTATGCACTTTTTTCTTTCTTTTTAAAACAAAAAACTTATTTTTCACTTTAAAAATTAAAAATAGAAATATTTTTTAGAATTGAAATATTAATGAAATATAATTCTATTTTTTATTTTAAACTTATAACTTCTCTTCTTTTCTTTGTTTTTAAAACAAAAAATCTTCTTTTAAATTTTTAAATCATTTTAAAAACTAGCTATTGCACTTTAGGTGTGCAATGGGGTAAGCTGAAGAGGTGTGGAAGGTCAATTGGGAAAAAAAGGTTTTTTTTTTTGGTACATTTGTTTAGTACATGAATATGGAGCACTTTGACCCTTTTTGGTCTTAATAGTTGTCATGGAGAGCACACTATATAAAGTTGGCCAAGTGGAATGACAAATTTTCTTTCTTTTTCTCGTGGTTTCATAATCACATATAGGAATGCCTCCAATCAATATGAATTCACCTTAGTTAATGAAGATTGATCTTGATATATTATATATTTGATCTATATCACAATGAGTACCTTATGTTAATTAATATGGTGTCGATTGAATCATTGACATCAAAATTATTACTATGACCCTCTACTATTTCATCGAGCAACTTGTTGCTCATTTTTTTCCTACAATGGGAATGATATGTCCCATGTATCTTTTTTCTCAGGTTGATGAAGCCTTAGATTTACAAGGCCTTTAATCATTCAAGAAATCCATATCCAAAGACCCCATGAATGCTCTATTTGAAATATATCTCTCAAGCTCTATTTTCCCTCTCTTTGATTCACCTCTCTGTCTCTCTATGTGTCACTTCTCTCTCTCTCTCTATTACACTACAATCAAACATGACAATTAATGGGTTGTCTACATGATATTGAAGAGGTGTGGAAGGTCAATTAGAAAAAAAAATGATTTATGTTTTGCACACATTTTTGTAGTAAATGAGATCAATTAGAAAATGAATTTAATATTATTATTAATTTTATTTTATTTTTATTATAGAATAATGTATCAACTATTATATTATTATATAAATATTTATTATTTATGTCATTATTTAATGTATTTATTATTATATTATTATATTATATTTATTATTTATATATTAAGTATTCTATTAACTATTATATTATTATATAATATACCATTATATATTATAAAGATATTTCTTTTATATCAAAATTACCATTCTTATAATAATAATTAAAATATATAAACTACAATAGATTAAATTCCTATTAAATAAAATAATAATTATTAAAATAAATTTTTAAAAATTTATATTAAAATAAATATTCTAAAATTTATAATTTATAATAACCATATTAACATGAATAAAGTTTCATTTCTTTATCTTAAGAAAAAGTATATTAATTGTATAAGTATTAATGTGTTAAAAGAAATGTAAGAAACTATATTAGAGTTAAAAAGAGAAGTAATAAACTTTCAGGAATTTTATCGAATGAATCTAAGATTCATTTTAAGACCGAAAAGAGCCATGTTTTCATTTAAATGCCTCCGCTGATAAAGGATGTCGTAATGTTAAAACCTAAATGTGTTCATCAGGGAGGAAGCGTTTGGAGGAGCGGAAACCGATAGCAGGCAGCGGGAAAGCAGCAAAAACGGCAAAAAACTATCGGAAAAACAATGAAAAACAGTCAAAAAAATGACGAAAAATGATGGAAGGCTGAGATTCATTTCACTATCAACCAAGGTCTCTTATTTCTTTTCAACCGTTGAAAGAGAAAATGAACTTGGAAAGTTCATAAAACCTAAATGTTCTCATCAGGGAGGAAGCGTTTGGAGGAGCGGAAACCGATAGCAGGTGGCGGGAAAGCAACAAAAACGGCGAAAAACTATCGGAAAAAAAATGAAAAACAGTCAAAAAAATGGCAAAAAATGATGGACGGCTAAGATTCATTTCATTGTCAACCAAGGTCTCTCATTGCTTTTCAACCGTTGAAGGAGAAAATGAACTTGGAAAGTTCATATAGGGACACGCCTTACAGATCGTTTGCATCCTTCTCCTTAATTCTCAGCAGTTGATTTCAAAAAATAAGTTGTCTATCTCATATAAGAGAAAGGATCCATACCAACATGTTCCAATAGTTGTGATAGCATTTGTTTATAAAATAAATGCCCAATATTTTTAACAATATTGGACCGATAGTTGTGACTCTAAAGTTGTTAGTGTTGATGATGACTACTCATAATTAAATGAAATGTATTCCTTAGATCTAAAAAGCAACCAATCATGCGCCCAATAAAACATGATGTAGATGCACAAGTATTGGTCTCACTTTTTTTTTGGGCCTTTTTGGACACCTTGACAAAAAACATGCTGATGTGGCATCATATTTGATGATGTGACCCTCAAACCTTAGTTATAAGCAAGGGACTTGCCAAGTAAGCTGCTGTAAAAAATTAAGAGTGATTTGAAATTACGAAATTATGCTCAACTAGTGAATTCTCTTCTCTAAAAAACACCTTCGAAATAATTTTTTTTTTTCTATTTTAAATCTTAATGTGATGATTTGATTTGATTTTTAATGAATGTCAACCTTTCTTAACATCTACTTATTTCAATAGTCAAAGACAATTTTTAACATTTGACAATAAATTTGACTTAAAAAGAACATAAAAAATAAAAATCGAATCAGCCCTCCTTTTGTTAGTCTTGTATCCATCCTCATCCATCAATAGTGCATCACAACAAACATCTGCTAAAACGTTGTAGATTTCTTCGCCAGCTATTTTTATATTAAAAATAAATTAAAAGCCGTTGACGGGTGGAAGCCGGCCCCATCAACACACGTTCCCTTCCTTTTATTTCAAAAAGTTATGCATTTATGAGATTCATCAGATGGCCAACTAAGCTCTTCACATTTTACGAAACCATATAACAAATAGAACGACTTGACAACCATTAAGGCTGATTATGGTTCCTTAATCATCTGCATAGTTTTTAGCAGGAGATCGGATCCAAAAGACTTCATATCGGGCAACGCGTAAGCTCAATCAAAGCCTTTTCTTTTTTCTTTCTCTTAGAATTTTTAGTTCTATGCATCTGAATTCTACATAAATGGGTATTTTATATTTCTGTATCATGTTTCAGGGCATTCGCATGGATGATATGCTCTCATTTAACTGATTTCCCTTGTCTGGTTAGTCTACAATGTGTAATTGGAGCTGGGTTCAAGTAAATTGGACCATGGTTGTTGTTTGATAGGATTATGCCGTGATGGGCCTTTTAGCATTGAATAATTTGTGGGCTATTCCTTATTATATTAAAGCATTATACCAGGAATGGCCTTAAATAGAATTCTAATGATTTTTCTGTGGTAGGCTGTTCTGTGCTCGCTGTTTTCAATTTTGGTTTTAGTTAGTTTGAGATTATCTTTTGGATCGTTTTCCTTGCGGACATTTCAAAGCATTAGAGCTGCAAAGTGAAACAATTTCAAAAATTTCAGTATACTGAAGTTTTCCTTTGATGTCATTGGGAAGTATTTCTTAGTGATTATTTTGGCCCAGGAGATAGGACACGGTGTAATGGGGATTATTTTCGTTGGATTTTGATTCTTTTTTGTAATTGAGTAGGAGCTTCTGAAAAAGACTCTGTGATTTTTGTGAACATGACGTTTTGGGTCACACTATAGCAAGAGAGCAAATGTAGCTGAGATTGCAGAAAATACTCTTTTAATAATCTCAAGAGCTATCATCTCACATTGGTATGTTATGTTGTCTGTTATTGTTAGGAGGATTTAGAAGCCCTGATTATATCGTTGATTGGCCTCTACCTGTATATTACTAATTTTGCAGAGGTTTGGATTTCCTGGATGGCTGTATCAATATGTCTCTGCATGCATATCTTCATCAAAAATGAATTTTTAGGTGTTTTTGTATAGGCTAATGATAAGTTACATATGCAGGGTTTGCTGATAAATCCGTAGAATTGGAAGTATATATCTTATAGATTACAGACTAAATTCTTTGGGATTATCCTCTATCCATATATACAGAACTTTTTGGTTGTCAGAAAATTTGTAAAAAATATCCATAACCCTTGATATTAAATAAAACAATATGAATAGGCAATGCATCACTATAGTCTGGGACCTTTTTATTCCTTTTTCTGCACTGCTTTGATTTTCCAATGTTTATTTCTAGGGATTTGTATCCTTCGTTTTCTTATGGTTATGAGCCACTGGTCCTCTTATCTTGCCAGCAAGGGATTCCTAGGAAGAGAGAAATACTATTGATGAGAAGACGATCTGTTTTTTGTCGGCCATCCACCAGTCTTTAATTGGCTTTCTTCTATTCTTCAAACTGTTTCATTTTGTGCCTCTGTTCGTAGTCAGAGCATTTTCATTCTCCAAGGTGATGCCCTATAGTTGAAGCACATCCAGGTGCACAGGGGACCTCATATATATATGTAATCATTAATGCTACCTCATAGTTAAGTCCTTGGGGCACAATGCATTGTGGAGCTTAAAATGGCCTTTATTTTGCTTTTGTATTTATATTGAAAAATGCATGTAGAGATGGGATCATTCCACCACCTCCACTTGTGCCTGAGTTTTCATGGCATCAGTTTTATTGTTATTGGAAGGATTTCTTAGTGCACAATAACCTTTCTAAGTTAGTCACTTGCGATTAGGCCTTCAAGAATGATTAAGTTGATTACAATTAGTTCTTTAAGATTCCTATTCTTTGTGTGGGTGGTTGAGTGGAATCTAGTTCTTCTCTTAAAACACAAGATGCATGTCTTTTTGATAACACACTTTTTATTTCAAACTTTGATCAAACGATTTGCATCACAGTTCTTCAGAGGCCAAGGGGCACTAAGTTGATATCTTTTAATAGGCTTTGAAAGACTAAATGTATCAACTCATTCCCAAAGGAATTCGGTGCATGAGCATCTAGAAGCAATCTAAGGAATGATTTCTCTGCAACTTTACCTTGTAGGCATTTAACCTACCCCAATTTCTTGGACATCTTGTTAGGCTTCACTACTTAGGCTCTAAAATTCCTCCAAAGAATGTGAATTCTGATGAATCTTTTATGGAAAGTGGTTGAAATGAACTGCAATTAAGCTGTGTACCCTAATATCTTTTATAGTTCCATAAAAGTTGTGCAATTGTTATCATCATTCTTGTTCTTGAAGTAGATTTAGGGGATTTTGTGTTGATCCATACTTTTGATCCACATGTCCATAAAAATTTGAAACAGGTTTTTATTTATTTTTGTTAACCAGGGGAGTTAGGAAGCCCCTAGTGTTCTTACACCTTAACGGGCACTCCACAGTAACCCCTAGGCTGTTGGCTTGCCCCATGCAAGTGGTATTTGTGGGGCTTTTAAACCTACAACCACTATTCATGCCTTCCAATGACTTAAGCATTCAGATGACACCCCGGGGGTCTAGTACAAGGTTTTATGTTTAACGTGGTGATTATTATGATTCCTCATGATTATATTCACTCCGATATCCAGATACTTGCTTTTGGGTCTGTTGTTGTGGAGTTTAAATATGCTGTCATTAAAATTGTAGAAAAGGTTTGTAGTTTGTGCTGAAATGATAGAGATGAAAATTGAGAAGCCACAGAAAATAAGTTTATGATATGTCTTATTAGTATGACTATTAAACAGTGTGTAATAGAAGCTTGGCTGAAGTAATTGAACCATGATTTTTATTTTATTGGGTTATGTTATTTTTGTGCATTCAGGTATACTTTTTAGTGCCGGATAGTTTTGTGGGATTATTTTATATGTTCATCAAGTATAGTAGGGATGGTCTAAGAAAGTTTTGATGGATTTTCAATGGTGGACTATTTTGGATTTTTTGTTACCACATGATTATCTTTTGGGCTATTTTCCTTATGAACAAATCTGAACATTTCAAGGCATTAAAAATTTAGAATACAGAATTGCAAAGTGTGAACCAGATCACAAGTTTTCATCTTTTCTGATGTTTCCACTCATATTTTTGGAATTATTTCTAAATATTGTTTTGACAAAGGAAATATAACAGTGTAATGGTGGTTAAGTATTCTGAGTATCAATTTTTTTTTGTAATTTTAAGGGCTGTCATCTCATATTGGTATATCATATTTTTTTTTTGGTAAAACTGTAAAGGTATAAAAGGTTATGTAACCCAGACCTGTTAAAAATATAATTGTTGAGATGCCAACTTTCAGTTGGCATTAACTAACCAAACTGGGAAAATAAATATATGACATGAATTTGACAAATCAAAATCTAGCATCACCTTTTCCACCCACAGGGTAATATCAATCTTCAGCACGAAGTATATTTCCACTGCTAGAAAGTTAGCAAAATCAAAAGCTACTGGATTTCATCATTTATCCATCACTTCTTGTTTAATCATTCTCCTTTGTTTTTTTCAATCATTAAAGGCACTACTAAGTGCATATAAAGATAATTTTGTAAGCACAGAAAACTTTCCTCTTTTTTTTTACCTTGCATTTTACAATTTTAATGAAGAGCAAGTGCTTTCTCTTTGGCAGTCTTCTGAGACATACCCTCTTCATTTGTGAAATATTCTCATGCACTGCAAGAGTGTTACTGGAGTTAAGCAATACAGACTGAACCCCAAACGTGTGAATTTAATGCAAATGTGATGGTATATAGATACCTCCATATCCCTTTTAATTAAGGAGATAAGGGAGTTGTCGTATCTAAGCATGGGTCCCCATCAAAAAATTCTCTGTTTTCTTCTTTGTAACCTATTTGTCTCATTTTTCTTTCCAATTTTTTTCTATCAGCTCATTTTGAGTCCTTCCATAATGGCCATATTAAAATGAAATTACATATTTGTGAATGCACTGAAGATAATTTCCTTTCTTAAATCCATTGACCTCTAAAGAAAAAGAAATTCAAGTTCTTTTTGTCACTTTCTTCAATCATGAATTTAGAAATGACGTAAGGGATGGTTTCTCTACTCCTTTACCTTGAAGATAAGATCCTCAGCAAAGGACATTAAATGCATTTATCTTAACCCCACTTTCTTGGTCATACTGTTTGGATTACCTACTGGACACCAAAGTTCTTAAAGAAAATCAAGCATATTCACATGCAGGACAGGAGAAAAGGGCCTTTGCATGACATTTATGTGAAAGGCAAAGGATCTCTATGGGCAAGTGGCTCAAATGAACCCAAATGAAGCTGTGTACCTCAGTATCTTTTATAACTCCATAGATTTTGTGCAGTTGTTAAGTTCTCTTCTACCTAGGTTAGTTACTCTTGTTCTTGAAGTACAATTAGGGGATCTTGTGGTCATCCATTTTCTGATCTACATATCCATACAAATGGAAAGCAAGTTTTTATGTTTAATGCATGGCCAGTACTTTCTTTTTGGTGGGTGTTTGTATGGCTCAGACCTTCTATAATATAAATTTTGTAGAAAAGGTCTGTAGGTTGCCCTGAAATCAAATAGACAAGGTAGTTGACAAATTGAAGCCTTAGGAAGTAAAATTGTCTTCTTTGATAAACTATTTTTATTATCTTACATTGTGATTATCTGATTAGATACTATGTTTCATGCAGCTGAGTTCAGAAGGGCAAAAAAAGGATAAAGATGAGGGGACCGAAATTTTGGATTACTGTTCTTTGTGTATGCATATGCTACTTTTGTTGTGGTTCTAGACGCCGCAGTCCTAGACAAAGGGAAGGATTATACTAACAAAACAAGTTTACAATCTTCATGATTTATAATTTGCTATAGTCACTTGCTGTGGCCACTGTCAAGTGTTCAGTTCATACATGTACATTCATCATTTGAGGTTGAATTGAAAATTTAAGATGATATACTGTATCTGTGTCATAAAGATTTAAGGCAAATTCCAGTGGAATGTGAAATGGTTCAGCTATGATCTCAGGAAGGGTGTTCTACATCATAGCTTGTAAAATATTATTGTCCTTATATAAAATGTCCAATGTAGTTTTCAGTTTGTAATATGAATATTAATATATAGATCTGGATAAACTAGGAACAAGATTGAACATGTACACAATTTTTTTTATCCTAAATTATTTAAAAATTAAGAGTAATACCCCTTACTCTATTCTCCTCATGAATGCAGATATGTTTCCTATTGAAGTGAAACTCTAAAAATGCTATAGAAATATAAGCTTGCTAAACTTCATCAAGATATGATTCCCCCCATTTTCGAATGTTTAAAAGATCTATGCAAAAGATGTAAAAGAAACTCAGGTAAATGGTTAGAACATTAGGTAATCTGGGATGACCTATCATTTATAGGTATGTACAATCTAAAATCTACTTTCAAACCAAAATCATTGACCGCCTCCACAAAAATGAAAATAAGCAAATAAATGAAAAGAAACAATGGTTCAATGAAATATCATCAACTACAAATTAGAAACTCACAGGGAACCTCACAAGATAACCAGTCAAAGGTAGAAACTCACGATTACAAAACTAAGAACCAACTACATTGTCTTAATTAAAGTAGGTAAACATACTTTTTATGTATCCTAGAAATTTATGTCCTAAAGGATATTAATAGTCATCTTATCTTAGTGTTTACTAGAAGTACAGTACCAGTCCATGCCAGGGCTGCATCACAACATTTCCCTTATAATATGGCATACAAGAAACAGAACCTAATGGAAAATCTGACGTACAAGAAGCAAAAACCAGTGGTGAATTCTTTATACAAAAAAAATTAGGCTAATGATTGTGATTTACTGAAATCGCCTAAAGTTATACTTACCAAAATAATATCTCAATATAATATGAACTGATTCAAATTTCTAAATTAATCTGAAAAAAAGACACTTCATTAAGCTTCATCAAAAGTAATTACAAAACATGCTCCTCAATGTGTCACCTTACTGATCCTTTGACATGCAGTACTGTCTCTCAAAAAAAAAGTCCATGGGAGGGTAGCATGGTTCCAAAGAAACAGTATCATGAGTGGTATATTATAGAAGTTATTTTGTCTTGTCTCGTCTATGACTTATTCACTTATTTGCTATGCATTAACGTTAATGCAGGAAGAGAGGTGTCTCCAGTCTCAATTCTTAAAATATCATCAGTATTTTATGTCCATCTTATCAATATTTTAAATTTTTGTATAATGTTGGATGTAGCATTTATGCCTGTTGCAGGTTGGATTTATTTTAAAAGAAAAGAGTCTATTTAACATGGGTGCAAATTGCTTAACCTTGTTCCATAATATAAATTTTAAATGAAGTGGTATTGATTTCTTTTGGATGCGTGTATCCACAACAGATGATGCTTATATCCCTTTTTGAACTAAGAGACTTATGGTTCAGCTGAAGTCGACTTATCTAGTGTAAAGAATGCATAGAATCTATCCTAGCAGCCAAAGCAGGACTGCATTAGCTATGTGAAGAGCTTCTCTACCCAGCGCACTCCAAAATGAAAAACATTTTACTTATTCCATTGTTAGGACACTTTGGGTGCAAGTGAAGTCTTAAGGTTTGATTTTGTAAAGGAAAATAAACCTTCCTCACGGTTAACCTCGGCTAATTAAGTAAATGCGATGAGTTATGCATAAATTAATCTATATTAACAAATGACAATTAGGATTCATAATATTTGCTAATAATGAAGATCCTTGATATGTGACTTGAATGTACTTGGGAAATTATATCTTTCAATCTTGTGAGTGCCTTAGAATATGTGTTGGATTCTATACTCTATTAAAGGACAAGTTTACAAGCCCTTTGAGTTTGGATTTGTCTCTACACACAATGAAATTATACCTATTTGTTTGTCTAGCAGATAATCATTTGTTTTGCTATTTTTTTTTCTAATTTTAGGGTTGGTAGTATTTAAAAAATACATTTGAAGGATTTTTGTTTCATTAGATGGAGACAACTTCTCCTAGGTCAACCCCTAAAAACATGTACCAAGAAATGAAGATAATAGGCGTGGGCTCTATAATGATGGATGCAGATTCTTTACTCTTTTTACAACATCGAATTTGAAATGTGTTGGTATCAATTGCTCCTTCAATGCTCTAGAATGAGAGAGAACAAGCAAATTTTTAGATGTCTAAAACAAATGCAATTAATTATCTTTGAATACAAGTATATAACAATAAATTCTACAAATATGTGTTTGGTCGGCTCTTGGAAGGAAAGGAATGGGCAATAGTTGGCTAAACTTTGAATTTTAATTTGAAAATGTTAAAGAGGTCAAATCTACAAGTATGGGGTTGATGCCACGAGCATAGATTTGAACCATCAAATTTTGAGAACAACTTAGTCTAGATCTCATCATTTTACCTCCAATGCATATAAGAAGTTGTCAATTTAATTTATGGTTCAAAATTTATGATCAAAATAGTCGATAACTATCTTCTAATCATCATGATAAAAAGTGGTAGAATCAAGGTGGGAACAAAATGTCTAGGCATAAGTGCATGAATAGGTATAATAAATGAAAATTACATGGGAATATGGTCTAATGTGGATGAGGTAGGGGCTAAGTGCATAGGAATATGTGTATTACTAGAAAATGAGCCCAACTTTGCACAAGATTGCACCATTTATCAATATGTACATGTATTGAGACATGTCATTAGAATGAACACAACTAAATGAGAAATGATGTGGGTATGCAAATTTCACCATTATATTTTTCTCCCATATGAATCCTAATGATCATGCATCTCAAATTATGGGGCATTCACAAACATACATGTAAACTAAATATTCAAATTTAATCAAAAGATATGAAGGGGAATGAATATAAAGTAATGGACCTTGCAAGATGTAATCATTTGTAAGTGTGTCCTTCAATATGCCCCCTCCATGAAACCTGCAAATCAAAGAAAAATTGTATAATGAGTAGTTTTTGTCGCACAAGTGGAAACCAAGTACAGAATAAGAGCTTGCTAATTGTCTAGGAAATAGGAACAATACAAAACGAGTAAAATTATAAAAAATTTCCTATTTGGAAAATTATAATGGCATGTTTGGTGTTGTAACCAAAGGATGATAAGGTTCATAAGGCATAAGGCATGCCATGTGATAATTCTCTATTTGGTCAAGGTAACGAGTTTCTATAAATCTTGTCACTACTATAAAAACCCAATTAGAAGAATGTTAGTGATAATATATGTCCCCCTTTTAATTGGTTATATCTATAAGATATAAGGAATTGAAGGAGATGGAAAATTGTACATGAAAATAAATGTAATCAATATATAGGCATGCAAGCATACATTCATGTAAGGTATTAGTGATAATTAATACATTGAGTGTTAAGAATATGTAGCAGTTAGAATGATAAAACATGGTAAGCATGTGTAGGTTGGAGATGACATCAAGGAAGTAAGGTTGCCTCTAATAAGGGCAACACAAAATTGTAATGTGCACAACCCTCAATGGAACAAAACACCTTTCTAACTACATAGAGAAATATGATGACATATGCCCCTAATGTGACGTCGAAGAGCATGAGCACACAATGGCGTAGGTAAGACAATAGGTGCCTAGTGGGAATATATAGGAACAAGGTAAAATATGGTTGAAGGTGTTGGAGTAATTAGGAAAATCACTTAATATTAATTAATTATTAGGCCCCTTTTACTTTATTCACTTAAGCTAAACTTATGAGTGCTTTTTTATTATTAGATTGAGCTATATTTAGGTCATGTTGTCTCATAACATAGGATGATAACACTTGTCACAGTATAATCAAATCTTCATCTAGGGTTTATTTCTTCCTTTTCATAAGGATTGATAATTTATTGTAATAATTCATTCAATTGAATTCCAAATTGGAAAAATAAGATATTGTCGGAAAGCTAGTTCCAAACACTTTCTAGTGGTTGAGGTCTCCTCATTAGATTTTGTTGTTGGTATAAATTATCATTTGTTAAAGTTAGAGATCACCATTTTTGGCTTTCAAGCTCACAAAATTTTAGTTGTATCTCCAATTTTCATGATTCTTGCGGTGTTGGAAAGGTATTTCAAAGATCTTAAGATCAATTCATGCATAATTTCTAGAATATGCCCTATATACATTTATTCAATTTTTTGTGATTTCACATTTTGGTCAATTACTTAGATGTTTGGGTACTTGGAAATGTTCTGTTTCCATGAGATGACTTCATTTGATCTAATTTACATGCATTAAGATCATTGGTATCTGATTTTTTAATTTGAAGAAGTATCCTGGATTTTTTGTTCATCCTTCTATGGTCATCTTGGAAAAGGATAATTATGAGTCTTGCGAAATTACATCCTAATGCATCTCTAATGGCTTGATCTTTTTCCTTATTTGTATGGACTCATACCTAAACTAGATGTCATGTCCCCATCTAATCCTAATTCAAATTTGAATAGAAGCGGGAAAAGGAGTTTTTCAACATTGCGATATAAAATATTTTAATAATAATATTAAGTATATTAATAATAATAATAATTAATATTAAATAAATTAAATTGTTGTTTGTTTATTGTTAGTTGGCCCATTGAAGGGTATTTGTCAAATTTATTTATTGTTCGCCGACCTAGTGATAAGGAAAATTATTTTTTGGCACCCTTGTGGAGTGGCATTTAAGTTCTTTTGATTGTTTTGAATGGCATTGTGTAAAGTTTGGTGGATTTGTTCCACTTTTGGTGTTTGCAGGATGACACCCCAATAGGTGTGGAAAGTGTAGATTGAGCTAATAGAGGCTATCAGGATTATAATCATGCACTAGTGCAAGAGTCTTCCATCATCCATATTCTAAGGAAATTGCAACAATTTGGAAGGTGCCATAGAGGAGATTATATAAAATACTGGTCAATAATTTGGTTCAAATCATTTTTGCCTTCACTTTCTAGGTCTGAGAGCACTTTGTGAGTAGAGGAAGAGGAATTGAGCAGTTGTTAGCATACAACTTGGGTCACTATCCTCAAATGTGACATTGACATTGAAATTCTACATTCATTTCAGATTTGGCATTGCACTAAGGTTTACAGTCATCTATAGTCATTCCAATTCAGATCTAAGCATTCCTTGTACTCCCTAAGGGGCAAACAAACTATTTGTAAGTAAAAATCAGTCATGTATGTAGTTTCAGTTATGATCTAAGGAAAAATTGCTAGTAAATGTAAAATTGACACTAAAAACTCTAATTTAGCATCAAAAGTATATTTTGATATGAGTACATCTATCATTCATTATTAGTGTTTCCAAATTTGTGGTTCTTATGATCATAAGCTAGGGTTTTATAGTGACAATTTGGGTTTGATATTTAAATTTCAATGTGCGAGTAAACCCTAGGGACATAACACCGAACACACCGTGGAGTAGAGCAGTTTGGGGTACTATTATAAATCATGTTGTAGGAATGTTTTGTTCTAGCATTGATCATGACACTATTTTTGTTGTATCAAACATTGATTGTCCCCACACACTTTGGACTAGACTTTGGGAGATCCATGGAGAACCTTTTATCTCTCCATTCCTAGAGGATCTTGTTGCAAATTGTTTAATTCCCCTTGATGATGAAAATTGCATACCCTTTGATGATAATACTTTAGAGAGGAGCTTGAGTATATCACAAGTCTTGCATGTTCCAATGGTTCAAAGACTTGTCTTCATGTTTTCACTCTTCATATTGATACCTAACTCCATCTTTTGTTTTTCTTGATCAACTTGGCCTCGCCACATCCATGGCCCCTATTGGTTTAGTGCAACATGACATTCATCATCTTCCAAACATAGCTACATAGGACTCATATCTTGAGGACATATCATCCTTCTTTGTGGAGTCTTAAATTGTAGGTTTGGAGGATTATCTTGAGGAAATTCATCTCCTCTTTCTTGACAACCACATCATTATTGTTGGCCCATCATCACAGTATTTGAAGCTTGTTCTACATCAATCTTCATAAGATTCTAGATTGACATTTGTGAATAGGTTAAATCAATGATCAAACAAATTCAAATAAAAGGAAACAATTTCAATAATAAAAATACCAATTCAAATGATAAAAAAAACCTACTCAATGAAGCACGTGCAAAAATCAAATATGAAAGAAAATAACTTAAATTAATCTAATTACTTCGCCTCCACCAAAAATTCCTAGCCTTACTCCATTGTAAGAATGTAAAATTATGCTATTTGGATAGTATGTGGATTGCTCAAATACTTAGCATAACCTTGTTAGCAAAAGCATTGTAAAAATCAAGTATAGTTTAGATGCAAATTCAAGGAGAGATTGAATGGCTAAATGATGGGCATTTTATAGATTTCAAAGATATCATATCAACAATGTAGGATGTGAGATGAGATAAATGGATACAAATTGTTGAGAGATCATGAGGAATGTGCACCTAATATGTGGTAGGATGAGGGGCTATGATGAAGAGTTAAGTGGTTGCATAAATTAAAGGACTAACTACATGAGAGATGAAGTGGAAGTGAGTGAGAGTGAATTGAGGTTGCTTTTTCAGTCAACTCACTAAATTTAACAATGGTCATTAAATTTAGAATGGATTACTAACTTTAGGAATAGATGAAATAAAGATAGAATTGATGTTTTAGAGAATAAATAAAATAATGCTTTTATTTAGTTTTAGAGGAATGTGCAAAATCAAACTAAATAAATTAAATAATTTATTTAATTTTGGAGGAATAATTAGCTAATTACATAATTAAAACTATTTAATTATATGGGTGAGAAAAATGTATGAAATTAAATAATTAAAAATGATTTAATTAATGCGGATGAGGAAAATAGAAGGAATAACTAAATAATTAAAATTATTTAATTAAAGTGGATGAGGAAAAAATAGAAAATAATTAAAAATAATTTAATTAAAATGGTTGGAGGGAAATTATTAATCAATTAAACAATTAAAAATTATTTAATCAAATTTAATGAGTGAAAATGGTGAAATAATTAAATAATTCAAAATTATTTAATTAAAGTGGGAAAAGTGTTAGCTTATTCAAATAATTTGTAGTGTAGGAAAAAGTATGCATTTTTCCCACTTAATTTGAGAATAATTAATAATGAAATGAGCTTAATGATGCCTTAATTTAGTGTTGTAATATGTTTTACATATTCACATTAAGTTTAGGGCCTTTTAATTGAAATGGACTTAATTGTGCCTTATTTTTGGTGTTGTAAGGTGTACCTTTACACTTTCACACTAATCTAGGGCTTCATTAATTAATTGAGGTTAATTTTCTTTAATTGGTCCCTTTAATTCAAATCCAAACCTAATTAATTACATTTTTCGAGGGATAAAACCTGATATTCATTAATGCCATAACCTAATGTTTAACATTGAGCAATGTGTGTCCTAGGTAAGTGACCTAGGACCCATTCGCCATAGGGCGAATGTGTCCTCACTTACACCTAGGACCTAAATTCAAATTATGTTTTTGGTAGTATTTCAATGATTTCAAAAGTATATTCAGATTTCAACTTGTGATATTTGAATTTTGAGAATTAATGTTAAGATATGTATAAATAAGAGTTCATTTCACTAAGTTTGATCTAAGATTTTCACCTAGCAATTTTGATGAGAGCATCCTTATAGAAAAGTTTATGATCAAGAGCATTTCAAGGCCTTCAAGGGCATAATTATTTAAGATTATTGCAGCAATCAAGATTCCATTGTCACGTCAAAGATTTATTGCATCATGCATGTTGTTTGAGCTAATATGGTGATGTAGAGTTCAAGATCTATTCAAAGGAATTGTTTCAAATCAAGTTTCATGATAAAGATCCACATCCATTGAAGCCAATTCATGCAAGTTGCAGATCTATATTCCAAGGTTTAATCAAGGTTTGGTGAGTTGTGACATTGCTTGTTCATTCATCATTCCTTCATGCTATTTTGTTTCATTTCAAGGTTTAATTACCAAAACAGGGTTTGACCAAGGCAAACCCCCATTCACCTAACAAACAACATTTTTCTCTCTTTGATGTGTGATTACAAATTTTAGGTGGAAGATCCTTTGAAGAGAAAAATTGAAGAAATTTGCAAAGTTGTCAAAGTTGCAAGAAAAGTTGTCATTTCATGGAAACTCTTCTACAAGATTTATTTTCATTTGTCTGACAATGAAAATTGGGAGTCTGGGAGTTCCAACACAACAGAAGAGAATCCATAAAGGATTTTTGTAGAGCCCTAGCTAGGACCCATTCGCCATAGGGCGAATGAGTCCTCAATGAGCTTCAAAAAGTGACTTTTGGTGAGTGGTACACATCATTCTCCCCTTGCTAGATTTGCCTTTTGATTGGTGTTTCTGTCAGTCTTGAATACATTCTTTCATTTGTATTTTATAGCTTGCATTTTGGAGTTATTTGATGATTGTAATCTTTATCCCCAAAGTGTTATTTGAATCATACCCCCATCCTTGCATACAAAGGAAATTTGTTGATTCATACCTTGATTTGACTCACCTTTTTGGTTGTTAGTCATTTGATTGTTTGAATCTCATTTCCTTGAATGCAATTAGAGAAATAGGTCCTTTGTGGTGAACCCCCTTTCATAACATTTTTTACCACACACACCCTATTTTTTGTTATTTCATTTTGGCGAACCTGAGTTTGATCATTGCATTTTCTAATTGTGGAGTCCTATTTAACCCTAGATTTAGATTGTGCATTCATTTGCATCTCTTTGCATTGAATTGAGTATCATTAAGGGTGTCTAGTTTGTATTTAAATTTTCATTTCATTTAAGGGTTTTAGGATTGCATCTTTGCATTCTTTAAAATCTGAAAAATACAAAAAATATAGTCATTTGCAAGTCAATTACATAGTATTGCATTATCATTCATTTGCATTTGAAAATTGAAACAAAATTGCATATCAAATTAGGTTTTATTTAGGTTGTCATTTTGTCACATTTTGCATTTGCATTCAACCTTCATTTTACAAAAAATTACAACTGTAACTTGCTGTATTAGATCAAAATATCGAAACCATTGAAATTAACTCAGAAATCTATAAAAACACTTTTCAAAACCCTAACCTAGGACCCATTCACCCTAGGGCGAATGAGTCCCTGATCAAGGTCATTTCCTTATTTTATGGGCATTAAAACATTCATTTATGCATTTTTGTTTGTTGTTCTCAGATTTCTATTTTTGTTTGTAGAATTTTTGTTTCTTCAATTTGGTCATATTTAGCTTCATTTGATAAAGTTAGTGCATTGTGTGATTTCAAAATTGCATTTACAAGAAATAATTTTTTAGGTTTTTGCATAGTGTAATAAAAAAATTACCTTGTTTAGAATCTAAAAAATTGCATTTACATATTGCATCCTAGATCATTGCATTTTACCCTCTTTCCATTTTGGGTTGACATTGAGTTTGTGAAAATTGTATGAGATTTACAACTTGGTGTCCTATTAGCAATACTATTGGGAGACGAAGTTTGAGACTCATGTCATCCCGTGATACACCATTCGTCATGGATCTTAGGTTTTCCAACTCTTTCACTAATAGTGTTGATAATCAACCCTCTATGGATCATAGCTTGCATACCTCATTTCCAATGACTTCCTTATCTACAACCAATGTGCATGATGTTGCTCATGTCCCGCAAGAAAACATAAGATTTTTGGATGAAGAATTAAAAACTTTACAAGACTTTGTGAGATGAACCTATTTCTATCCATGCCGCTCCCCTTATAGGAAACATACCAAAGCTACTTAAATATGAATGCAGAGTAGAGTTTATATGTAGCTTGGCTTATCTCATCACCAAAAATTTTCCTCCCCCTCAACCCGCTTCCAATACATTACCTATACATAAGCAAAAAGAAGCCACACCTTCTGAACACTTTACTACCCCTACACTTTACTTTAATAATAAAATGAGCTTAATGATGCCTTAATTTAGTTTTGTAATATGTTTACATATTCACATTAAGTTTAGGCTTCTAATTGAAATGGACCTAATTGTGCCTTATTTTTGGTGTTGTAAGGTGTACCTTTATACTTTCACACTAATTTAGGGCTTGATTTATTAATTGAGGTTAATTTTCCTTAATTGGCCCCTTTAATTCAAATCCAAGCCTAATTAATTACATTTTCCAAGGGATAAAACCAGACATTAATTAATTCCATAACATAATGTTTAATATTGAGCAATGTGTGTCCTAGGTAAGTGACCTAGGACCTAAATTCAAATAATGTTTTTGGTAGTATTTCAATGATTTCAAAAGTATATTCAGATGCCGGCTTGTGATATTTGAATTTCGAGAATTAATGTTAAGATATCTATAAATAAGAGTTCATTTCACTAATTTTGATCTAAGATTTTCTTCTAGCAATTTTGATGAGAGCATCCTTATAGAAAAGCTTATGATCAAGAGCATTTCAAGGCATTCAAGGGAAAAATTATTGAAGATTATTGCAGCAATCAAGATTCTATTGTCATGTCAAAGATTTATTGCATCATGCATGTTATTTGAGCTAATATGGTGATGTAGAATTCAAGATCTATTTAAAGGCATTGTTTCAAATCAAGTTTCATGATCAAGATCCACATCCATTGAAACCAATTCATGCAAGTTGCAGATCTATATTCCAAGGTTTAATCAAGGTTTGGTGAGTTGTGACATTGTTTTTTTATTCATCATTCCTTCATGCTATTTTGTTTCATTTCAAGGTTTAATTACCAAAATAGGGTTTGACCAAGGCAAACCCCCATTCACCTAACAAACAACATTTTTCTCTCTTTGATACATGTGATTGCATATTTTAGGTGGAAGATCCTTTAAAGAGCAAAAATGAAGAAAGTTGTCAAAGTTGCAAGAAAAGTTGTCATTTCATAGAAACTCTTCTACATCATTTATTTCCAACTGTACGACAGTGAAAATTGGGAGTCTGGGAGTGCAAACATAGCAGAAGAGAACTCGAAAAGGAATTTGGCAAAGCCCTAGCCATGACCCATTCACCATAGGGCGAATGAGTCCTCAATGAACTTCAAAAAGTGAATTTTGGTGAATGGTACACATCATTCTCCCCTTTCCATATCTGCCTTTTGATTTTTGTTTTTATCAGTCTTGAATATAATCTTTCATTTATATTTTATAACTTACATTTTGGATTTATTTGATGATTGTAATATTTCTCCCCAAAGTGCTATTTGACTCATACCCCCGTCCTTGCATAGAAAGGAAATTTTCTAATTCATACCTTGATTTGACTCACCTTTTTGGTTGTTAGTCATCTCATTGTTTGGATCTCATTTCTTTGAATGAGATTAGAGAAATAGGTCCTTTGTGGTGAACCCCCTTTCTTAACATTTTTCACAATATACATCCTATTTTTCATTTTTTCATAATTAAAAATATTTAATTAATAGTGATGAAGAGGTTGATGAATGATGACACGAAATGATGATGAGTTTAGAAGAAATGTGCTAGACATTTTTAGGTGACTACATTTTACCCCTCTTTGAGACAATGTGACATGTTGCATTATTTTAAAGACATGTTGTTGATATGAAAAAAATAGGTGATAGTGTGCCCTAATTGATCGAAGGATGATGACTGGATGGAAGGTTGCCCCCTCGAGAGGTTAGTCAATTTTTTTTTTGGGTCCATCTCATGATAGGTAAATGAGATAAGTTTAATCAATGATTAATGAATTCAAATAATAAGAAATGATAGCAATACTCAATAAACCAATTAAAATGATAAAAAAAGACCCAATTTCAATGAAGTGTGTGAACAATCAAAACTTGAAAGAAAATAATGTAAATGAACTAATCTAATTACTTTACCTCCACCAAAAATTCCTAGCCTTACTCCATTGTAAGATGTAAAATTATGCTAGTTGGATAGTATGTGGATTGTATAGTTTAGATGAGAATTTGCTGAGAGATCAAATGGCTAAATGATAGGTGTTTTATAACTTTCAGAGATATTAGATCAAAAGAGTAGGATGTGAAATGAGTTCAATGGATGATGATTGTTGAGAGATCATGAGGAATGCACACCTTACATGTGGTAGGATGAGGGGTTGTGATGAGGAGTTAAGTGACTACATGAATCAGAGGACTGAGTGCATGAGAAGATGAAGTTGGAGACAACGAGAGTGTATTGAGGTTTCTTTTTAGGCAATTCACTAAATTTAGCAATGGTCACTAAATTTAGGAATATAAAAATAAAGATAGAATTGATATTTTTAGGAAATAAATAAAATAATGATCTTTTTTTCAAAGGAATGTACAAAGTCATACTAAATAAATTAAATAATTTATTTAATTTTAGAAAAATAATTAGCTAGTTAAAAAATATTTAATTATGTGGGTGAAAAGAATGCATGAAATTAAGTAATTAAAAATTATTTAATTATGTGGATATAGAAATAATGCATGATTTAATTAAATAATAAAAAATAATTATCGGGATGGAAGAATAATTATAAATTAATTAAATAATTAAAAATCATTTAATTAAAGTGGATAGGGCAAATTAAAGACATAATTAAATAATTAAAAATAATTTAATTAAATTAGCTGGAGGGAAAATGATTAATTAGATAAATAACTAAAAATTGAAAATTAAAGTTGATGAGTGAAAATGGTGAAACAATTAAATAATAAAAAATATTTAATTAAAGTGGAAAAATGTTAGCTTAATCAAATAATTAAAAAATATTTAATTGATAATAATGAAGGGATTGATAAGTGATGCTGACAAGAAATGATGTTGAATTGGAAGAAATGTATTAGATATTTTTAGGTGTCTATTATTTCCCCCTCTTTGAGATAATGTGCTCTATTGTGTTTTTTCAAAGACATGCCACTTGTATAAAAATTTTAGATGATGACATGCCCTAGTGTGCCTAGTCAACCAAGGGATGAAGGTTAGATGGTAGGTTTCCCCCCTGAGAGATCGACCAACAAATGAATTTCAGGTCAAGCTCATAACATGTAAGCAAGATAGGTTTAGTGAAAAAGACAATGGAAAACAAAGTTGGGTGAAAGAAAAATGGGGGATAAGGATGTATGGAATGAAGAAAATGAAGAAGATTAAGGAACCGAGTGAAATGTGGATTTTTGGGATGAAGATGAGTTAGTATGGACTTGAAGAAATGAGATAGAATGTAAGATAATAAAGAATGAATGAATTTTAATGATCAAATATTGAATAGTGAAATCTATGAATAGGTAAAAGGGTGGATGAGGAATATGGTATGGACAAGTGATAATGGGATAGAAAAGTGGGTTTTCTTGGTTATGCTAAAAAATGTAAAGAGAAATCCTTATTTTGATATAATAAATGGATATTATGCACCAAGGTATGAGAAAACTAGGGTGATGTATTCATTACATGGAATTTGACTTTGTAAACACACAGGATTATCCTTATTCATACCAGACATATGTAAACCTTATTTGAATGTGTGAGAGAATAAGACTTAGAGCATGATAGTCCCAGTGCACAAAAGGTATGAAGAACATGATATGTAAATGATGTTTGTTATGCAAGAAGCTACCTCGATGGCCATATTATAGGAATGTCCCACAAACACAACATACAAAAGCAATCATTCGTTGTTCCTTTAGACACACCAGGATATTGAAATATCGAGATGCCTTTGAGAAAGCATTGAAAGGAGACAAAAAGATAAATCAAAAGAAAAGATTGACTGAAAAAACATATCACAGCCATCATATCTCTTGCCAAAGAGATTGTAATTATTATCTTAGATTGTACCTATTTAGGAAAGATATATCCATTAAGGCACTGATTAGAATGATGAATTAAATGATTTAGGAAATAGGCATGTTGGTAGTGGGTTGTTTCAGTAGTGGTCTTAGTGTGCTATTTGGCATGAAAGCTCGATGCTTTTATGTGATGCATAGTTTTCTTTTGCTTACTTTATCAAAGATGATTGTAATGATTATATTATGGGTGATGATTTATTCTAGATGAGATGGATGGTGTTTACGTATATTTTTATGGGTATCAAGGTGCATGTTTGTTGGTTTATTGATGGAAGATGATGATGCCAATGATAACAATAAAATGATTAGAGTGATGATAATGATGGTGATGAATGATGAAGATATATGAATGTGTAGGGATATCAAATATCTCTTGATATCTTGTCGCTAGCCAAGATAAAGTTGATTGATTTGATCGATGGATTGATGATAGTGATAACATTGTTGATGATATGAACAACACAATGATTGTGTTGTTAACAATAAGAACAAAATGATGATTGTGAAGGATACATCCCAATGATGATTGCTTGGATAAAATGGATCAAGATTTGTAGCAAGCCTAGGAATAAATTTTGTTAGATGGTTTGATATTATGCTGGAATGTATGGTAAGATGAGGTTGATTGGGGTTGTTTGGATTGTGGGTTATGGAAAAGAGCTTGATGGAAATTTTTTATTCACGTAATGGTGGAAAATTCTTGAAAGTTTTTTTGTTTATTTTTCAGTATATTGATTTTTTTTGGGCTTTTGGAATATGTGAATGTTTTTGAATTTTTGGAATATATTTTTTTTTGAATTTTTGGAAGGTGTCCAAATCACTAAGTGAGCTAGAATACGTATATCAATATTTATTCCAAAGAATGATGCAATCACATGCCCCCAATGTCTAACAATGTATGCGACACTATATGCAGATGAATGGACTAACTAGTGCGATGGATGGATATGTGAAGGATGGAGAGGATAATAATTATGCAAATAGATTTAGGATAAGGGATTTTACTTCCAAGGACTATCTGTTGAAAAAAGGTTGTCATTGATGCCAAAGGAGTTCATTGATGTCAAGAGTGCTCACTGATGTTAAAGGAAGATGATTCGAAGATCAATGAGAATTAAATGTTGTAAGAATTGGATATGAAGGTAGCCACCCAAGATCAAGAGGCATAATAGAAAACACAAGCATAAGAGAGATAGAAATAATATGACAAGAATAGACTGTATTCTACCAATAATGCAAATAGAATGTATGCATGTACATAGGAGACCCCTTGGTTATATAGCCAAGGTGAGAACATAGAAGGGCATAAGATTATGAAAAGTGTCATAATCTTATGACATGAGACAACTGTGAAAAACTATCACTCCACCTAAAGTGGAAAAGTGATAATGTGATAATCACCACAAATGGTGGATCACCCACAAAAGGTGGAGAGGTAATCACATGATATGTCAACGAAAGGTGGAAGTGACAAAGTAATAACATGATAAGTCCACCAAAAGTGGAAATGCTCCAACTACCTCCTATATGGTCCCTAAGTAAACTTAACTAAGATGTAATCATGACCTAGGACAAGGTACTGTAATTGAGGATTTTCTGTAGGATCAGATTGTTAGCAACACATGCATGCAATATTAATTAAATCCACAATATCAATAGAATGCATAGGAGAAAAAAAAGAAAGGAAATAAATTGAAAAAAGCTCACCAATCCCTTCTTCCTCCATGGCTCACTTCCATTGCACCTTCTAGCTTGCTGTGATGATAAGTGTGCTATCAAATATTGATGAGCAACTCTATTATGTAGTCTAGCCCTAAGCACAGTTTTGAAGGATTTCTATAAACTATGCAATAGAAAATAAATTCTAAATGCAAGTAATAAAAATGACAATACTAGAATGCGAGAGATATTAAAATTAAACAAGAACTCCAAAATATTAAGAAATACAAGATTGTTGAAATGAGAACAAAATTGACATTTATAGAAAATGCAATTTTGAACGGATGGATGAGATGAGAGATTGAGAAAATGCCCTAGAATCAATGGTCAAGATTAAAAATGGCAACTCTCAATTAGGGTTAGGGTAAAATTCCCAAATGAGTGCACAATATTTAATTTAAGAAATTAAATCAAGGATGGAGAATGAACGTGACAGTGAGATGAAAATTAGTAAAAATCAAAAGATAAGAAGATGAGATTTAGAAAATCAGTAATTTTAGTAATTACTTGATTTGTAGAAGAATATTTCCATTTTGAATTAAAATTAATTCAAAATATGGATTTAGTGAGATAGTAAATAATTGATTTAAGATTATTTACTAAAAGAAAAATTAGTTAACTATGTGAAGTCATTTTTAAATAAATTGTTTTATTTAAAAAGAGGGAAATGCCAAATAAGGCAATTAAATAATTAGGAATAATTATTTAACTTAGAAGAGGTAGTTAATTAATTAAATAAATTAATAAATCTATTTAATTAAAAGAGGATTTGGGCATTAGTGACATATTAAATAAATAAATTTAAATATATTTATTTAATAATCAAGAGGACATTAATGACAAAGATTAATTAAATAAATTGAAAGCTTTATTTAATTATGAGAAGACCGATAATTAGTGACGCATTAAATAAATAAATAAGATCTATTTATTTAATAATCACGAAGAATAGAAAATCATGAATTAATTAAATAATTATGAATTATTTAATTAATAGTTGAAGGTGGGTTAAAAACATAATTAAAATGTCATAATTATGCTAGGACAAAAAGTGGTAAAATAGTGCTTGTAGGCCTAGGTCATTTTTATGTTTCTACATTTGCCCCTCTTTATCATAATGCAGTTTATTACGTTATGGAAAAGAAAAAAAATCCAGAATATGCCCCAGCGAAGGTACGGAGTGCCTATGCTCCCTTGGCAAAATTTTTGAATTTTGGCCCGAGGTCAGAAAAATTTGGAAAGTATCCCGATTAATCAATTTAATGCCTAGAGAAACAATGGCATGATCAACCTTGTAAATGGAGCACATTTAGCTGGTCAAAATATCGGACAAAGGTTGTCAAAAGAGCCTTCAGTACATAATTATTAGGTCAAACCCTAATTTTCAATCTATAAATAGGTTGAAAAAGCCAAAACAAGTGTCATTTTCACATTTGCTAATTAAAATTTCTAGAGATCAGAGCTCAAAAAGACGACGGTGATTCCCTCGACAGACCACCGTGGCTACCGTGTGTAGACATTCCAATGAACTGAGGGTGCAGAGGCACCGGTAAGTACCCTATCCAACATTTAATTTTTTCGATTCTCACGCATTTAATAGGGTTAAGGGAGGGGAAAAAAATGCATTGTGACACAATTGTCCTCGCGTAAGCCACAAATGCCTTCGCATTCGATGCATTTGTTTGCGTTGCGACGCAAGTGCAATGGATAAGTAGGCTCTATTAAAAACATGCAATTGCGGAGGCAAACAACACAATCGCCCAAATGCAATGCATATACTTGTTTTTGCAACGCAAGTGCAATGTTGCAATGCAAATGCCAGGCCGAACAACGCAATTGCAATGGAATGACGCAATCGCTCTTCAGAATGATGCAAACGTTGTGAGGGCGCGCAACTGCTAGATGGAATGATGCATTCGCCATATTGCAATGCAACTGCGAGATGTTGAGCCGCATGTGACATATCACGATGCAATTGCAGTCAACACGATGCAATTGCAGTCAACACGACGCAATTGCAGTCAACATGACACAATTGTAGTCAATGCGATGCAATTGTAGTTGACCATGGTTGAACAATGTTGACCTTGTATAGACTCTTGTTTTAGATACATATTTGGTTTCTAAGATAGTAATAAATGCCATTGTGCTGGCCCATGTGTGCTAATTCTTGTTTCTACATGTGTAGAGATGATTAGTGCCCATATACATGTGGGAGTTTAGACCAGCCACCTATGCCTTTCGAGATCGATTGAGCGACAGGGAGAGACATCAGTTGATGTGACTGAGATTGTATTATGTCGCCTATATGCCCATTATTCGAGAAAACATGGGATTATTGAAAGAACTTTATGAGAGGTGGCATTCAAAGACCTACTCATTTCAGCTTCCTATAGGAGAGGCCACAATTACCCTGGAGGATTTTTATCGCATTCTGCGTATCCTGATCAATGGAGAGAGGTTGGTATACGATCCGTACCAAGGGCGACAAGCCCTAGTAGAGATCGGATGGGATGTTGTGGCCAACCAGTTTCCATAGTGGGATGCCATGCTGATGAAACTGATTGCTGGAGTGTTGATGCCAGATCGTTGTGGCCACGTATTTCCAATTGGATGGGGAGAGGTACTAGTGCACATGCGGTGTTAAAGGACAATTTTTTCCTGGGGGCCTTTCCTATTGGCCATGTTATATCATTAGCTTCATGGGGTAGTTTATTATGAGGGACAGAGTATCAGATATGGGACCACATTACTGATAATATGGATGTGGGAGCACATTCCCGTTTTTTGACCACCGATGTAGATTCAGTAGCTGGGTGATGAGATGCCCTATGTGTACCTTTATGCGGCTTCAGTTAGCCAGATTCGTGTGGGAGATACCGGCTACTGGCATCATTGGATTGACACCTTGATTAGTTTCATCTGGAGGCCCTATAGAGATTGTGCCCAGTGGCCCAATGAGGATGGCCATTTGTCATTGTGCAGACAATTTCGATACTTGATTGGCTGCACAGTGCAGAGCTAGTGGATTATAGAGATGTACCTACCCGAATGGGTACTAAAATTTGGGGAGCAATAAGATGTGCCCGTAGGTACAATAGGGTATGCATAGTCTTCTATGGAGACCATATGGGGGCCATCGATAGTAGTGGTAGTAGATGAGCAGCAGATAGATGGCTTGGTTGCGTAGCAATGGATGTGGAGGGGAGGTCCAATAGATGCAGGGACATCTACCGAGTTTGATGCCTGGTGGCAGATTCATAGGCCGATTCCCTTGACAGATCCCGATTGTCCGCCTCCCATAGATCGAAGATCAATTATTCCACGGGTGCGGAGGAGAGGCTGGGGTGGCAGAGATAGAGGCAGAGATGGAAAGGGGGATAGAGGGAGAGATGGATGTCAAGGAGATGGAGGTCGAGGAGATGGAGGTAGAGGTGGGGGAGATGGTGGGGGTGGCAGAGGTGGAGATGATGGCAGAGACGAGAGGGGTGCGAGGAGGAGGGATGATGAAGGGCAGAGGCAGCCCAGGAGAGTCAGGTAGAGAGTGGGTGGCGTACCATTATCACCCATCTGGGAGGAGGGCGAGAAGAGAGAGTAGCCAATTGGGCAGGAGGAAAAGGTGGGAGGATGAGGTTGACCGAAGATTGTGAGAGTGGATGATCGTTGGAGATGAGGAGGGGGATAGGTCACCAATTTTGCTCACAAATGCCACTATTGACCAGAGGATCACAGATCTTTAGAGAAGACTTAATGTGGCCTTGTCTTAGAACAAGGCCTTGGCAGTAGAGTTAGAGGTTACCAGGGTGGAGAGATATCAAGTCGTTATCCGCTGACAAGAGGCAGACAAATGGGTCACTGAGTTTGCGGAGTTATGTGCTGGACCAACAGGGGATATGGCTAGGGAGCTGGCCAGGATGGCTGAGAGTAGGGGTCGGTATAGATTACTTTATGAGCAGGCTATTCCACCAGAGAGATGGGACCCAAGGTTGTCCCGATCATACAGCAGGACAGGCAGTGGCACCCGGACCCACAACAGCAGCAGGTCACATAGTGGCAATCACACTAGTGCTGGGGGGTCCACTTCATCAGGGCAATCATTAGGCCATAGGTCACACAGTTCCCATAGGCATTCATTAGGCTATAGCCATAGGTTAGAGCATGGGCATAGATAAGTGTCATCAAGACACCGGGCAGAGCGGAGCCAACCTCCTGTTACTAATCCCTCAGGATCTTAGAGTCAGACTCCAGACACTACTCCTATACAGGTCACCTTTCACATGGTTAGTCAGTCACAACCACCTCATGATTCACCTCCACAAGACGGAGGAGGCACATCATAGGACTTGTATTCTGATATTTGTACTAGACACTTTCATATATTGATATTCAAGCCTGTGAGCTCCATTTTTGGGATATCCCATGACTCTATCCTTGTGACATTATATTTTTGTGAGATTATATATATGTGATGCAGTTTTTTTGATGTGACCTATATAATTCTATGTGTTATGGTGTTCTATGCTTTGAGATTCTATGAGATGTTGTTATGTATGTATGCATTGTGTAATGTGATTCTTATATCTTAATGCAAATAATATTTATGATGACTATATGTTGATGCAAATGATGGTTTTATGATGTGAGATGGATGGATGTAAATGATAACGTTATGCAAGATTTATGTAGATGTGAAATGTGAATGTGAAATGCTCGTATGATCTTGTATGCAACTTTTTTTTTGTATGTCACAGGATATCATCGGAGGACAAGAGAAGAGAAGATGAAGATGGATGTTAGTGCGAAGAAAGCTATGCATGTTAGTGTGGAAACAACAATCCTTCAAAACTTTGCTATAGTGCTATCCTAGTTGTTTCTCTTAATCATCATTGGGTGAACATGTCATGATGGCTGACAAACACTATGATATGACGTAGATCGATAGTGTGCAAGGTCGAAACATCACGTAGATCAACAGTCACAAACAAGGATGATCATGACTCATACGAGGAACATAATTGCCCCTAGTCATTTTGTCATGACCAACTACCAGAAAGACCAGACCAATCATGAGACATCGCTGCTTCTCTAAATCCTGATGTCAGGACTTCCTTGAGAAACTAGCCACATGATAGTAAAAAATAGATAGGAAAATCATCGTACTATGTCGTTGCTTCTCTAAATCCTGAAGTCAGAACATCCTTGAGAAACTAGTAGCAGGTTGATCATAAAAAAGACAAGGATGATCATCATGATATGTCATGTCTCCTATGACGTAAGGAACTAATATCATGATAACCATTAGAAAGACAGATAAATTTTACCAAGTGTTTTCCAAATGTTTTAATGTCAAGGTTGCCAAATGTCGAGCGATATCAAATTAAGGAAGGAAACATCTTGAATGATGTTGATATCTACGAGATCGATTCTCGGAGTTAGGAGAATCCATAAAAATGCCAGATGATGAGGACAATGCTTAGGAAGGATACATCCAAAAGCATAAAGAAATGACGAGCGTTCCTCTTCAGAAGGACACATCTGAAGAAGAACCCAAAATTTTGCTAGGTTAAACTGTCTTGATAGAATTTGATTATATGTCATTGCTAACATCTTGAATTGACTGAAATTGCTGATGAAAGAGATTGTTGATAGATTGCTTGCCCGAGATTGATGGAAGATTATGCTTGATTTCAAGAAAGTTGGACATGTGTGAAAATGTTGTGCCATGAACCCTATTGGACTGACCTAGTGTGGCCTTAGGGGCTCATCGATTGATGGCTTTTCCTATGTCATCCACTCAGAGACCTCATAGTTCGACACGACCAATGACCTTGTCCAAAGGAAAGAAGTTTGAATCATGATTTTATTTTGACCAACCTAGAAAGACTGACCTAATGTCTTGGAGATTCAAAGATGAATCTTGCCTACATAGCAAATGCCCAAAGACAATGTAGTTCAAATGTGGAAAAAAGATTGATTGACGTGACCAACTGGATTGACAAGACAAACATTGACTTTGACTCTATTTTTTGGATTTTATCAGGACATTTTCAATTTTTAGATATTTTTTCAAGACTTTTTTAGATTTTTATGACTTTTTTCAAGACTTTTTACAGATTTTTATTACTTTTTTCAGTACTTTTTATGAATGCAAGATCATGTGTGACACCCACTGCAGTTACATGATAAAGGTCTTGCCCCCAGATAGATCAGGGATTAACCGGGTCAAATGATATGGAAATAGGAAGACACGGGGCAAAAGGCAAGGATATGCAAGGGGTAATGTCAACCAAATGCTAACCATGGCCAGAATCGACAGGAATTAGGATGAATGGCGTGAATGTGTCACCCATTGTGATTATGGAAAGTGGATAAGGGTTGATTAGAGTAACTATAGATGGCGAAGCAACAATCAACTACACATGATGCCTATTTGCTAGGTTTTCATCATGGTACTTATCCAAAGTGCCTGTTTGCTAGGTTTTCACTATTGGACAAATTTATTGCTTTTTACTATTTTTGTCATTTTTTGATTTTTTTGGTGTCACCAAAAAAGGTTTTCATCAAGGGACAATCTTTTCTCTATTTTTTAATTTTTTTTATATTTTTAGGTTTTTAGCCAAGCTTTCTGATGCTATGTGTAGAACTTTCGTAGGTGTAAGCTGTTGATGGGTCTGTCAACTATTCTCCATCAGGTGTGGCCAATTGATAAGCTCCATAACCAAATGCTGCAGTAATAATATAAGGACTGAGCCAATTAGCCTCAAAATTGCCAGGCTTTTCACGGTTAGCTTGATTTCTTGGATTTTGCATGAGGACCAAGTCATCGATTTCAAATTTTCTCACCATTACTCTTTTGTTATAGCTCCAAGATGATTTTGATATGCCTGCAAGTGATTCAAGGCATTTTGTCATCTTTCTTGTAACATTTCTAGCTCATGTAGGCAAGACTGTATGTACTCTTCATCATCAATCATTCCTTTCAAGGAGACTTAGAGAGAAGGAATTTTGACCTTAATGGGCAATATGGCCTTAGATCCATAGACAAGGGAAAATGGAGTGGCTCCAGTAGGTGTACGAATGTTGGTACGGTAGGCCCATAAGGTAGGATTCAGTTGTAGGTGCCAATCATGACCAGCGTTGTTGAAAGTATTCTTAAGAATGTGAAGAATTATTTTATTTGATGCCTCATCTTGGCCATTACCTTATGGATAATATGGGGTGGAGAAATGATGTTGGATATGGAATTGCTCATAGAGTACATGAACGTCCTAATTTTTGAATGGACTCCCGTTATTTGTGATGATGGACTACAGAACACCATACCGATAGATGATGTAGTTTAGGGTAAACTTTGATATTTGCTTACCGGTGATGTAAGTGAGAGGGATGACTTCAATCCACTTAGTAAAGTACTCAGTGGTGGTGATTATGAATTTATGGACGTTAGAGGAGGATGGATGGATCTTGCCCATGAGGTCAAGTCCCCATTTTGCGAAAGGCCATGGAGAAGTGATCAGTCTTAGCTCCTGTGTAGGTGCGTGGATTAGGTCACTATGCACCTGGAATTTTCGACATGCTCTGGCAAACTAAAGAGAATATTTTTCTAATGTCAGCCAGTAGTATCCCAATCTGGTGACTTTCCTAGCTAACGCTAGACCACTCGAATGAGATCCACATATACCCTGATGTACTTATAGTAACTTTTTTTGGGCTTCATCAGTGTCGAGACAACAAAGAAGGGTGTTATCAAAGCCACGGCGGTATAGGGTGTCACTCGCGATGGTGTGTCAGGCGGATTTTCATATAAAGGACTTTCTTTGGTTATTGGAAAGGTTGGGTGGTAAGGTTTGGGACTTTAGATAGTCATAAATGTCTTGGTACCAAGGTGAACTAGGACCAACAATCTCGTAAACCATTTATGAGTCTGGGATGTCATATGCCGACATCAATAGTTGTTTGACTAAGAACTCAAATTGTGACACATTTTTGGGGATGTCCAATAGAGATCCAATAGTGGCCATTGCGTCGACTGCCTTATTTTGTGTCCTGGGAATTTGTTCAAAGGCAATCAATTTGAAATATGTCAGGAAGCTATCCACCATTCACTTGTAGGGGAGAAAAATTTCATCTTTTGTTTCATAATCATCATTCACTTGGTTGATAACTAACTGAGAATCGCTGAATACGAGCAATGTTTGAATTTTCCATTTAATTACGATCTTGAGTCCTATGACCAATGCTTCGTATTCTGCAATGTTGTTAGTACAAGGGAAAGTGATCCAGAATGCCTTAGGAATGGAATCCCCTTGTGGTGTGATGAAAAAGATACCAAACCTTGAGCCGTGACCAGTATGAGACCCATCAAAATACAATTTCCATGGTGACGTAGGCTTTGCATGAAAGATAGACTCATTGGGAAAATCAATTACCAGTAGATGAGTGCCTTCGATGGGTGCATCTATAAGCTGATCTGCTATTACCTACCCTTTTATTTCCTTGCGCTCAACATATTGTATGTCATATTCACTCAATATCATGACCCACTTTGCTAAACGACCTATAAATGGTGCCCGACTTAGGAGATACTTTAGTGGATCAATCTTGGCTGCCAGGGGTGTCTGGTGACTTAGAATGTAATGTCTTAGTTTATGTGCTACAAAGACAACTGCAAGGCATGCACGTTCAATGGTTGTATAGTTCAACTCATATCCTATCAGTGTGCGACTGATATAGTATATGGCTCTTTCTTTCTCCTCATGGTCATTTTGTGCCAATAATGCCCCCAGTGCATTTATAGTTGCCGAGACATACATGATCAATGGCTTGCCTTCAATTGGTGGCATTAGGATAGGTGGTGTCAATAGATATTCTTTGATTTGTTTAAAGGTTGTGTGGCATTTTTCTATCCATAAAAAGAGAATACTTTTGCATAACAAGTACTGAAATGGTTGACACTTTTTTGCCAACTGTGTGATGAAGCATCAGATGGACTGTAGTCTACCCTGAAGTGTTCTCAACTCGCTGATTCCTTTTGGTGGAGGCATGTCTAGAATTTCTTTCACTTTAGTAGGATCAACTTATATGCCTCGTCGTGAAACTATGTATCCCAATAGTTTTCCTAAAGTGACCCCAAAGACACATTTTTTGGGTTCAAACGAACCTTGTAATCCTCCAGCCATCTAAAATTTTTGTCCACGACTTTGAGATAATCCTTTCATGTCAAAGATTTGGCCAAGAGGTCATCCACATAATATTCCATTAGTATATGCATCATGCCATGAAATATGGTTGTCATAGCTCTTTGGTATGTGGCGCCTGCATTCTTTAAGACAAATGGCATGACATTCCAATAGTATGTTCCCCATGGGCAGGTGAATGCCGTTTTGTACTGATCCTCAGTTGCAATTCGGATTTGGTTATAGCCCGAGAAACCATCTATGAGAGACAACATCTTGTACCCTGCTGTGAGATCAACAATCATGTCTATATTTGGTAATGGGAAATCATCTTTTGGGCAAGCCTTATTCAAATCTCTGAAATCCACGTAGATACAGATTTTTTCATTTGGCTTTATGACAGGGACAATGTTGGATATCCATTCAGCATAATCTATTGATCTTATGAATCCAACATCCAGTAACTTCTTTAGTTCAACCTTTACAAGTAGTGCAATCTATGGATGCATTTTTCGTAATGTTTGACTGGTTTAATATTTGGAATTAACGAAAGATGATGCAATACCAGTTTTGGATCTAGGCCTAGCATGTCAACATATGACCATGCAAAGTTAACTTTCCTCTCTGTGAAAAATTGTTGAAACTCAGGTTTTTCTTCATTTGTTAATGTGCAGCTAAGAGAACCATTTTGGGATTCTCTAGTGTGGCTATGTTAACTTCGATGGTGTCTTCAATGAGCATTGCCGATTTTTCCCATGTTACGGGAAGAAAGTTCAATCCTCCATCCTTAGGTGCCTCAGAGAGGTTTTCACCTTGGGATACGTCCTTTATTTTTACTATTTTGTTGTTAGAATGTGCCTTGCAGTTTTCACCTAGAGAAATTTGTTTTTTTTTTATCTTATTATTTGCATTTTTGCGACTAGAGGATTGCATAGTCTCCCCGAAGTAAGCTGCACAATCTAGGTCAATGGAAAATCCTGCTTTGTGATCACCCCAAGGTATGCCTTCTCGGAGCCCCATGAATTCTGCTATTGCCTCATCATTCTGAAAGATATCCATCACTGGTGGTTCTTGTTGGTCCCAATCAATCAGTTGTGGGTAAACAAGGGAAATCCCATTGGTAGTGTTGGTAAAAGATGGGGAAGATGTGGGAAGTGTGCATATTGAAGCCTCAAGTGTGAAGGAAAAGTTGTCAATTTCAAATTTCGTATCAGATGCAATGGCTGGACCATATTCAGATTCAGATGAGTTGAAATCATAATTATAATAGGGCACAAAAGTATCGACATCATGACTAATGGATGGCCTTTCAAAGGTATGGATGGTAGGTTCAGATAGGCCAGGCTCATAGGTGGGCTCAGGAATGGGGCGAGACATTTCAAATGTTGCCGAGGACAATTTATGTTCTTCTGGATCCCAAGGAATGATTACCCATTCCTTATTTTTGGAATGTCGGTCAATAGGGTCAATGTTGTATTCTTGTCGAAATCATTCTTCAAAGGGGGGTTGGCCAGGTTCCAAGAAGAGTTCGTTAATATCATAGTTGCTAAGGGTTTTCTCAGATCCCCATTCCCATTCATTAGAGTTAGTTTCAGTAAGGGATTCTTCGTGTGTCTTGACACTTTCTGTAGCCATTACGTTCTCACTTGAAAGTTCATAGGTACATTGATCATCAGTTTTGAGTTGGTCAAACCCTAGCCCAATGTACCTTGGTCTTGCAGAGATGATGACAGGTTCTCTTCTTCCATTGTTGGCCTTTCCAAGACCACTTGTGTTGTCAAAACCTAGTGCCTAGCATATGTCATAGCCTTTTCCATAGAGATGAACTGGTAGTGGAGGTAATTCTTCTGGGTCTTTGTAGATCCAGTTAGCTATGTCAATAATGACTTCATTACCCATATCGCCCCATAGTGTGAAAACACTTTTTGGTAGAACCTTGAAAGTTGTTTTGGGCTCGACTGCAAAACACGGTCTACCATAGACTTTAGGTGACTTAGGTATTGTGGTGATATAATAAGCCATATTCAATTTGAATTCCCCATTGTCGAGGTCCTGGATTTGGAGGTCTTTACTTGGTATGGAGGCCAAGGAAGATGGTGTGGCAGAATTTGATGGAATGGATGACTTGGTGAGTACAGACGGGTCAATATATTTGGAAGAGGTGGAAGCTGAGGCTTCTCGATTGATGGGTACCTGGTGTTCAACAGTGGATCTCAGATTGGTACAATATTGAAATGGATCAGGATCTCCTGGGATAGTAATCTTAATACCATCAAAAGGGAACTTCAAGCATTGTGAGTATGTGGAAGGAATGGCCTTTAGGGCATGAATCCAGGGGCGACCAAGTAAGATATTATAATGTATGTCACGATCCAGGACTCGGCATGTTGTATCTATAATAACCGGTCCCACACAAATTGGAATGGTGATGACACCTTTAGAAGCACGTTCTTCATCATCATATGCCTTGATGACAATGCTCTTGGTAGCATCCACACATGCATCAAAGAAGCCAAGAGCTTTAACCAATTTTAAAGAATAGATATTCAATCCTGCTCCGCCATCTATTAAGACTCGTCTAACCTTATGTTTGTGGACAAAAACCTTGATATGAAGGGCATCATTATGAGATGGTTTGGGTGAGGAATAGTCATTGTCCGAAAAGGTAATGTGGTGAGGCAAATTCAAATATCCAATCATAGTTTCAAAATGGTTGACATCAATGTTAGTTGGGATAGAAGACTCTTGCAGGACTTTATCCAAGATGGCCTTATGGGCAGGTGAGAGGCAAAGCAATTCAAGAATGGATATTTGAGCGGGTGTTTTATTCAATTGCTCAATAAGGTTGAACTTTGGTTTAGGGTTTGACTGTCTGGCAGATGGACCAGGTATGGTAATTTTAGGCTGATGTGCAGAGGGACCTGGGATGGTGACCTTGCCTTTACGTGTTGTGAAGTTGCATTCCGGGAAATTTTTAATGGTAATAGTATTGACACATTGCTCTTCATCAGTAGCTCACAAGTTGTTGATGATGATACCACCAGAATAATTGAAGGCAGGACATATTTGATTGGCTTGATTATTGTTATTCTTCATGCTAGATGAGGAGGGTTTACCAAAACCATGATCCTGCAGTGGGTTCTTGTGAATTGTATGAGCCACATTAGATGCAAATGGTTGACCTCCTAACTCAATTGTATGGTTCTCAATAAAGTCTTGCACCAGATTTCACAACTGACGACAAGAATAATTTTTGTGCCCTTTGACATGGTGGTAATCACAAAATGCATTGTCATCCCACCATGATGGCTTGAACTGACCAGGGTCATACGGTTTAGGTTCTTCCAACGTTATGACTCCATTTTGGAGAAGTTTCTTCAAGACAATTTTGATAGGTTCACCCAAAGGGGTATATGTGCATTTTCAAAATTGTCGTGGTTGATGCAACTGCCTTTGATTAGATTTAGCAGGATTATTTTGAACAATATTGGTAGTTGGTGTCAGTGTAGTCACAGGTATATTTTTATTTTGAACTCCTTTGATGGTGAGTACATGACCTGTTGCATTAACAGTTTTTGCATTGACCACACCGTCATTTGTGATGTGTTTATTTTTAACCCACTATTTGTTTTTGTCGTTGGAGTTACTTGGGTTATTGTTTGTGGTGGTGTTGATGGTTTTGGCACCATATTTTAATTTGCCTTTGGTGATCAAGGCTTTTTCAAGTTGAACACCTTTTTCAAGAAGGTCAACAAAGGTGGTACAACAATGGACTTGTAAGCCATATCTGAGCGGTCCTAGGAGAGTTTGTACAAACATGGTGACTTTCTACTTTTAAGGTATTTCTACTGGACATCTACTCACTAAAGTTCTCCATATTTGAAAGAATGGGATAAAAGTCTCTCCTGCCTCCTCTTGGGTAAGTCGGCATAAGGAGGCAATGCCAAATCCGTGTCAATGTTTTAGGCATAGTTTTCAAAAAACTTGTTTGCGAATTCATCCCAAGTTTTGATTCCTTTAGGCAATAACGAGAACCATTCCAGTGCATGGCCTGCGAGACTTCTAGAGAAGAGTCTCATGAGATAGGTTTGTTCATATGCAATGTCCATGCAACTGGTGGTGAATTCTCTTATGTGTTCAATGGGGTTTGTTTTTCCTTTGTATTTGGGAAATGTGACACCACATATCCATGAGGAAATGGTGGCATATACAAGGTTGTGTCAAACGGATAAGGACATAAGTCATGTGACATATAAGACTTTTTGTTTGACTGTTGCAAGGTCTCCACTTGTGTTTGAAGAGCAGCAAGTTGGAGTGTGAGTGCCTCCACAATTGGGTTATTGGTAACTTGTTGGTGATAGGTATGGATTGGTTTCCCACCTGTTGTGATGAGATGTGTTGGTTTGGGATGTGTTGGTTGTGAGCAAAATGAGTGTTCTGATTTGGTTGTTGGAAATGAGTGTTTTGATGAGGGATATGCTGCTGTGTATGAACTTGAGAAGCATAAGTGGGGATATGAGATCCTGCCATGCTAGATTGAATTTGGGGGCCTTCTTGGTTTTGAGCATGTTGATGCCCAAATTGAGTGGAAAATTGGGTGCCTTGATTGCCTTGCCCAAATAAGTAATTATGGCCTTGAGGAATGTGGGTATTTTGGCTCAAAGGAATGTTGGTATTAACCTGTGAAGAATTTGGGACATTAGATTGGGTGCCTTGAATGACAACTCTTCGTTTGTTCTTCCCAAAAGGGTTTGATGAGTTGGTTGCCATAGCATTTGAGGAACCTAATAACAGGTTTGCTAATGTACCCATGGAACTAGATGAAGTTCCAAAGAGGTTTGAGGTGGTTGCACCCATTGTTGATCCAAATGTTTGTGAAGGGATAGTAGATGTTTGTAGGGGGATGGGTTGTGATGTGGTGTTGGTTTGGGTAGATGATCCCCCAATAGATGTTGTGTTGATTGTGGTGGTAGCATGGCCAAGGGAGGTAGCATTAATGATGTTAATGACGTTTTGTGATGTGGCTCCCATGGAAGGATTATGTGTTTGGGGATCTGGAGATGTTTCTCTAAGAGTGTTGAGATCAAATCCTTTTGGTAACCTAGTCCCTTGGTCAAGGAGCATGGCTAGATATCTATCTGAGTCATTTAAGACCAATTCTTCCACAAAAGAGGCCACTTCTGGGTTTTGGGCAGCATCTTGTATGTATTCTTCATAGACTTCCCCATTTTGGTCTCTGGAGACAAATTGTTTAAAAGGATTATGTGGAATGAACATCTCACTGAAAGGATTGATAATAGAATTTCCCATGTCATTAGAAAGAGTGTTCATGTCACTAGGGAATGAATTCATGTCATTGGTGAAACCGAGAAAGTTGGTGTCTTGACCAAAAGAATCCATGAGTCTTTTCTTTCTTTGTAATCTAGTTTCAACCATACAAAGTTTTTCTCAACTTTGGGATGATGAGGGAGAATGACCTAAATATGACACTATGTTTTTGGGTTATTTTTTTTGGAATTTGAGGAATGTTATGAAATGCAAATGAGACCAAAAAAGAGACTAAAGGTTTGTGAATGCAAATGATATGACACTAAAGTGAGGAGACTAACGGTATGCAAAACTAAAAGGAGCCTAAGATGCACTCACTATTGGAAAATCTAAGGAGATGAATACTTGACCAAAAATTGTGTTGGCAATGGTTTAGGTTTGGAATATCAATGGACTATAAAAGGACTAAAGGAGGACAAAGTGAAACTTCCACACTAGACTATTAAGTGGGAAATAATTCACCAAAGATGTTGACTAAAAGACAAAGGGTGATTGAGTCTAATGATAACCTACTTTTGTATGCAAAATTTTGACAATGGATGGTAAGGAATCTACTCCTAAAATCTACAAAATGAGTGTCTAAGGCGATGGTAGAGTTTAACAATGTAGCTAATCAAATGCAAATGGAACCTATGGTGAGTTTTAAGGATGCTATCTATAATGCAATGATGAGGGAAGTTGAGCAATTCAAAGTTTGGTTTGACATAAACAGTAGAGAAAGACTTGATGGAATCTGGAAAAAGAAAAGTTTGGACCTTAGTTTTGATAGAATTTTTCTTTTAAAGTCTGGAAAATGCGTTGCAATGAATGCATTATGATAGGGTATATGTGTCATAGTTAGGCAATTGCGGTGTTTTGACTAGCAAATATGGTTCAAAATGGTGAATGTGGCTCGATATCAATCAAATGCAACTAGGAAAGGTGATTGTGACATACGAGCAAGCAAATGCAATTTGATAATGTGATTGCGGTGTGATGAGTGGAAAATGCGGCTCAATAGAGCGATTGCGGCTCAGAAATAAGCGAGTGCGGCTTGATAGGGCGATTGTGGCTCAAAAAAAAAATCAGTAGTTTGACCAATTTGTTTCAAATTTTGGCAAGTTTGATGTTCATTTGTTGAGTTTTGTCTGAAAACAGTTGGCAAACACATGGTGTTGTAAAAAAATGAAAATCAACCATATAAAAGTCATTTTACAAAAATCCTAAGGCTGCAAGGATAGTATTCTTATGGATCCCACGTGGATTTTACTCCAACCACATATCCTTAGCGAATGAATTCAGAATCTTGGCCCCTTGGGCTCCCCCTTACAGTGCACTCACTTCTTAGGGAAACCAAGCTTCCAACCTCCATGAAACTCCCATGACAGATTGATCATTTCTACTAAGAACTACGCAGGTGTGGGTGCCTTGGCAATGACCATTGCTGCACCAAAGAATAGAAGGTTTGTGGTTTTCTAAAACAAAGGTTCTATTTCAAGCACCCGTTCAGAAGGCCATGTGAGAGGCATTATCATCCCAATCTAGAAAGTTTATGCTCTACAAGTTTTGACACACCACAAGGGTACTAGAGAGTCAATTTCTGGTCCACAGGAAGTTCTGTAATGCTAAGCTTTCCTTAACATTAAAATTTATATACTAGTTGGGCATTGCTTGGATTTAGCACCTTCCCGGTTTGAGTCATTTTGGGGTGAGTAAATTTTCCCACCAAAGCAGGCCCAAATTCTAAGGCTAACAAAAGTGAGCCAAAATATTCATAGTTCAATCAATCTTTGTTTAAAAACAAAGAGAGAGCACATGAACATTTTAACTCACACTCCATGATGTTCTTTTTAAAGCCCAAATCGAAATGTTTGTACAAAACATAAAATACAATTGTTCATTTTAACTATTTGTAGTGTTTGTCAAGCATGTGGGTTCATTTTAACCATTTTTAGTGTGAGCTAACTAACAGTTAATTTTAAACCCATGAAAAAAAATGTGAATGTTCTTTCCTTTAAACCAAATGCAATTGTGTGTTTGTTCTTTTTAACTAATGAGTGAAATGCATGATTTGATTATTGTAAACAAAAAAAAAAAATAGTCCTCCATCTTAACACATGCTACAAGAAACAAATTAGTATAAAAAAAACTCTAATCTAAAATAAGGAAAAAGAAATCAAAAATCCGAAAAAAAAAATTAAAACTATTTTACCAGTCGCCTGCATCGCAACAGAGCGAATGCATCGTTCAGAGTTGCAAATGCGGCGCATTATGTCAAATGCGGTTTTCTATCTATTGTATGCATCCCGACAGAGCAGATGCGTCGCTTCAGGTGCCAAGTGCAGTGCAACAGAGCAATTGCGTCACCCGGGAGGTCAAATGTATCATGACAGTTCAATTGCATTGCTCACACAAGAAGATGCGACACAACAGAGTGTTTGCATCACAAAATCTATCTGTTGTGTCATTCCATACACCTGTACCTGCAAAAAAATAGAGCCATACAAAAAACCTGCAAAAACGCATTTTAAAAACAAAATGTCGGGTTCACCAATGTAATTGAGGATTTTCTATAAGATCAGATTGTTAGCAACACATGCATGCAATATTAATTAAATCCACAATATCAATAAAATGCATAGGAGAAAACAAAGAAAGGAAATGAATTGAAACAAGCTCACCAATCCCTTCTTCCCCCATGGCTCACTTCCATTGCACCTTCTAGCTTGCTGTGATGATAAGTGTGCCCTCAGATCTTGATGAGCAACTCTATTATGTAGTCTAGCCCTAAGCACAAATTTGAAGGATTTCTATAAACTATGCAATAGAAAATAAATTCTAAATGCAAGTAATCAAAATGACAATACTAGAATGCGAGAGATATTAAAACTAAACAAGAACTCCAAAATATTAAGAAATTCAAGATTGTTGAAATTAGAACAAAATTGACATTTTATAGAAAATGCAATTTTGAATGGACGGATGAGATGAGAGATAGAGAAAATTCCCTAGAATCAATGGTCAAGATTCAAAATGGAAAACTCAATTAGGGTTAGGGTAAAATTCCCAAATGAGTGCACAAGATTTAATTTAAGAAATTAAATCAAGGATGGAGAATGAACATGATAGCGAGATGAAAATTAGTAAAAATCAAAAGATAAGAAGATGAGATTTAGAAAATCAGTAATTTTAGTAATTACTTGATTTGTAGAAGAATATTGACATTTTGAGTTAAAATTAATTCAAAATATGGATTTAGTGAGATAGTAAATAATTTATTTAAGATTATTTACTAAAAGAAGAATCAGTTAACTATGTAAAGTCAATTTTAAATAAATTGTTTTATTTAAAAAGAGGGAAATGTCAAATAAGGCAATTAAATAATTAAGAATAATTATTTAATTTAGAAGAGGTAGTTAATTAATTAAATAAATTAGTAGATCTATTTAATTAAAAGAGGATTTGAGCATTAGTGACATATTAAATAAATAAATTTAAATATATTTATTTAATAATTAAGAGGACATTAATGACAAAGATTAATTAAATAAATTGAGAGCTTTATTTAATTATGAGAAGACTTTGATAATTAGTGACACATTAAATATATAAATAAGGTCTATTTATTTAACAATCATGAAGAATAAAAAATCATGAATTAATTAAATAATTATGAATTATTTAATTAATAGTTGAAGGTGGGTTAGAAACATAATTAAAATTTCATAATTATGCTAGGACGAAAAGTGGTAAAATAGTGCTTGCAGGCCTAGGTCATTTTAATGTGTCTATAGGTACAACACATTTAATTACAACAACACCCCCTCTTAAGTGCAACTTAGGGAGAATGTACACAAAAGAAAACAATGCAAGATGGGTCTCGACAACTAGGCCATGTTAGGTGTTGGTTGTTTTTAGTGTAACCAAGTTTATCTTCTATTCTACCTATAGAATTGCCAATTCTAATTGAGGGTAGCTCGAAGGACCTGGACCAACTGACGAGGATTTTAACAATAAACCTCCTACACTTCGGGCTCTGCAAAATCCAGGAGGGTGGTCCCTATAATGTGCTTATAATCTCTGCACCGAACTTATAAACAATCATTAACAATTAACAGATAATCCCATTTAATAGCTCAACAGAATAGGGTAATATTGAATTGAATTGGCTTTTCATCAATAATACCAACTACTTGGAGCATGAGATGATTACAACAATATTGTCACAACTTAAGATAGTTATTTAATTTACAATTTGGTAGCAAGCTCTAAATAGAGACAAACAAACACAAAACCTCACAAACACATACGATTTAGACCAGTGCCATATACCATTGGGGAGTCAAATTCACAAACATTTAGAATTCCATGATAGGTTCAAACACATAGCATATAAGATCTCTGACAACAATTGCCTTACAACATTATCAATTTATATCCTAACCCAATACTTCTTACCAAATCCCTTTATAAACATATCCATCTATAACTCCAATTAAGCATTTTAATTAATTCTTTGAATTAAAGCCACAATGGAAGTCATACACACCACAACAGTGAGATGAATGCAATAACCCTTGATTATATTATTCAAAATTATGATATGCTTATACAAAGGAGAGACATGAGTTTGAAATGAAATTATAACTCAAATGCTAGTACTGTTATGAAACATCAAACCTTCATAAACCCAAAACCCGACTACATAATGACACAAAACCTAAATTGCATTTACACTAAAACAATTAGGCTTTACAACTTGGTCTGCAACTATGCCTAGACTCAACCTCAAAATATCTAACTTGTCAACCCTTATTTCTGGCCTTGAAATCCTTCTTAAAGAGAATGAAGGAGAAAAAAAGCATCGGGCCAGAAATATACACATGTCACCGGTCAATTGGACCACTCTATGACATTTCAAAAATATGATTACAATCGCCAAGTCCTGGAGCATCTTCTTGTTGATCCCACTCATTAGGGGATAGCCATTGCATTGGCCAAACCTGAAAACCTGCGCCAAAAATCACCATGGAGACAAAACCATAATCAATTATAACCATAACCGCTGAGCTACTAGTTTTCGATGGTAGACACCACTTTACTTCTCCTTGGTTAAGTACTTGTCCACCCATTTTTGATACTCTTCATCGGTTGGCCAGTCAAAATTCACCACCTCATTTACTTTAATATTATAAGGTGTATACTTCATTGCAACTTGATTGGCCTCTCTTTCAAATGACTCTAAGAATGTGTTGGTATTAATTATTTTGTCCATGCTACTTACCAATAAATCATAATCAGAATCATCACAAATCAATTTGATTTGTGCATTAATAACTTCCTTTGCCCTTTCCTACCATTGCTGCAATGTTTTGACATTTCCCTGAGCATCAGTGATGTCTGGCAAAAATCTATCACTCCAGTCATCAAAGCTCTTTACCAGCTCCCTAATTCTTCTACTCAAATCATCAGGTAGGGCCTGGAATCCCTTCAATGATTTCACAAATTTTTGAGTAGGCTTCAATGATTGGGGCCTATTGTCTACATCAAACCTAGAAGCCTTAAACATAATATCTAGATCATTGGCTCTAGGGATCCACTTCTCAACTAGAGGCAAAACTATTTCCCGATCCTTATTTATATTTTTTATTCCATCCAAAAATAAAGAATACAAAGAATGTACAGATGATAGTTTACCATCCACCCTCTCATTTAAATGCCTCAAAACTGTGCCCACCACCTCACTTTGTTTGGCAATAGCACCATCCTCACTTGCCTTTAAGGCAGCCTATAATTCTACAATCTTATTCAACATTTGATTCTTGGTGGGATCCATAGAATACTCAACTTCTTCTTCGACTGGCCCTGGTGTAGAACTAAGAGCAGGTGTCTGGATAGGGGATCCTGGAGTAGAAACAATTGGAGTAGTAGGGGGGACTAATCCTGAAGTAGCAGGTAATGCCTTGATAGTAGGAGCATTGGAGGATTCTCCTGCCTGTCCATATTTCAATCTATCTACTTTAGATTGCATCTCAAATTTCCTTTGCTACATTCTACTATACTCCCCAATTATTATGTTGTAATTCTCCATCAGACTCTTCTTTTCAGCCTCTTCTCTTTTGGCTATCTTCTGGGCCAATTTGGCCACATTTACTATTAGGCTTGTAGCTTCTGTTGTTGAAGTTTCAGAAGATCTCTTGATAATTAGCCCTCCCCTTAGGTTTGGACTAATATCAGCTACATTAGGTTTTCTTCCTTGGGGTGCCAATGCCCATATGGCCAGAGTTCCATACTCCTCACTAAAGGTAGAATCATGCAAAGCTGCCTTAACCTCTTCTTCACTGCTTTGCATAGGATGCTTGGACTGTAGGATAGCATTGAATGCTACAGTGTCAGCTATGTACCACTCAGGAAAAATCAGGACACCAGCCTGAGTCACAAGTCTCCTTCCTTCCTTAGGAGTGATGTTCTTAAATTCCTCCATTAGTTCGGCCTTGACTTCATCATCATTCTCCTGCTCAGACCTGTTAGGTCTTGATTCTCTCCTTCTCTTGCATTTATCTTGGTATTCCTCCAGTTTCATCCTTCAAATCATCTGCAAGAAAACAAGAGTCTTCACAAAGGCATCATCATCTAAGAATGCCTTGTAGGCCTCCATCCTAGCATCTTGTACACACTGCCCCTTGATATCCATATCAGATAACACCAGTTGTGTTGATCTAGGAGGGGAAGGGATACCAACCTGCATGTCTTGATCGGTCACAATTATTTCATCCATTAGAGCCTCTTGTGATTCCTCAATCCTTTTCCTCTTAGGGCTTGGCTCTGATGGTAACACTGCAGGATCACCTCTTGGTGATGAATCTAAGTCCACAATTCTTATCCCTTTGGGCATTCTAATCCTTGGGGCTGACTGTGATGATGCCTGCATTATTTGTTTTCCTTTCTTATCCCCCTCATCCTCTTCACTACTATCATTTCTCTTTCTTTTGTATAGAGGTTTGTCAATTGGGGGCTGATAGGTTGGCCTTGTTTCCTCAGGCCTCACCTCTGGTCTCTAAATTCCAAAATCCATTTCCAAGTTGACCTTCTTGGTCCTCAAGGTTCCCATGATCTCTTTAAAATTTTCCAACAAGAAAGCACTTCTCTTGTGGAATGGAGTAAACTCCATTAATGGATCATATTTTGGATCCATTTTATGCACCATGGTTAGCAGCTTCTCATAGGCAATCCATTTCTCCTTATTCAATTCTTGCCTATTTAAGTCAAATTCATTCCTGATTAGGTCCTCAGGAAAGTTGAATTCATGTACAAATTTGTGACCTTTAATTCATTGCTTGAATAAGGCAAAGAATCCCTCTGGGTCATGCTGCCTCCTAGATCCACTCTTCAAATGATAGTTATCAAAAAACCTTCCAAAGTGGACCCATCCTCCCTTGGAAAAGACAAAATCTGAAACAACAGTATAATCAGGGAACAAAGTCCCTTTTCCTCTTCCTATTAGGTTGTCTTCATGAATACAACCTAGCTGCCACATGACCTCAGCAAATCCCATCCTTGATGGTACATTATATGGGAGAATGTGAGGAGCTCCCTGGAAACCAAACACCCTTAGGACAGTGCTCACGGGTATAAGATGATATCACCCCAATTGTGACAGAACTTTAAATCAGGCTTCCTCACCTTCGATCAGAGGAAGTCATGCAAATCCTCAGGAACTCTTGGCACATTCACCACCAACCGAGCCCTAAGTCTGGAGGCAAAGTAGTTATCAAACTACACAAAGCTAGCACCTCCCTTGTTGTAAGACAAATCTACACTCCACATATGTACTGGTAACCTTTCTCAATTCACCTCTTGCCTCAACTCCATCTTCTCTAGGAAAAATTTGGCATTCTTGTATAGGAACATATGCATTAATAGGGAGTACCAAAAGAAAGGAGTGCCGACATCCCCCACAAGCAACTTCAGCAAGCCATCATGTATCTTTTCTGCCAGAAAAGATGCATAGTCATACACCATGGAGAAGTTGGGATGTTGAATTTGAGCCCCCATAAACATGTATGCAATGGGCATTACTGTATTTGGGCTGAAACCCAAAATTTGGCACAATGAATAAAATGTTTCCAAAAAGTGACTCGCAAGACAACTCAGCCTGAAAGGCTCCTGGTCATTTTTGTTGATAATAATTGTTGAACTGCTTGCCCTGGCCAGGTGAGGAGGAAGTAATTTCGACCTAAAAAGAGGTTTTGACCTCACATATTCCTGCTTGATCTCCTCAAAATCAATTTGGACCAAGAATGAGCTAAGCTCACTCAAGTCAAAAATCTACTGGATCTCAATTGCACTTATGCTCAACAGAATCCCACCATCATTATCTCTAATTACCCTTGGAACTGGGTCATAACGTGCTGCCACTGCTCTGAGTAGGTCCATGTCAGGAAACACATTTAGCATTGCTAGTTTCCCCATGTCGTATCTCCAGCCATTTGAAAAGGGGTGGGGTAGGTTTCTTTGTACATACCAAAGTTTAACCTTTTCCAGACCTGTCATTGGAACCCTAGCATCTGCAATATTATAGTCTTTGCATACTAGTCCCTCACCTAGGGTTTTTCCATTCATTAAAATCAAACCCCTCCTTCTGTCATTTTTTGATAATGGGAGTTGATCTAGAAAGTCATCATATAATTTTCTCTACATGTAACCAATATGGCCAAAGTGCTACTTCGGTGGTGCCATCTCAAACAACTAGGGCTTTCTTATAATTCAAATTCTTGAATAAACTAGGGCTACCTAGAAAGCAAAATTACAACACACTTATGCAATTTCTAACAATTCAAATGAACCAGTAACCCTATATCGACAATCAATAACCTCCTGACTAGTACACCACATCCCTTCACAAGAATTATAGTCAAATTGAAACAGTGATACAAAAAATAACTCACGGGATTTCACACCTTGCAGAGAACCAAACTTTCGCTATGATTGTTTGAAAACCTTTATCTTTGGCTGTGAACAGCTTTGAAAAAACTTGAATGCTTTTGTGTTGAAGATAGAATGAAATCAAATTCTTTATGTCGATTTAAATTTTCCAGTAGACGTCTCATCTGCCATTAAAGCCCATTTGCATGCCGCGCCACCGACTCTAATTGCATTTGATGGGAATTTAAACCTCAATCGTCGATCTTTCATTTTTGTTAGATCATCAAACAACCACCTTCAAAAAGGCTAATGTAATCTCCATGTCAGCATCGAGGGCCCACCACAATACACAACTTCAAAGGGATACACATGGCACCCGCTCGTGATGTCGCAATCACTAAACACCCTGCATCTTTGGATCACGTGATAGCAGGAAACCGTTGATTCCCACTATCGATGATCGTGTTCACTCATAGCAGTCAACAACACCAAACATAACTGTCGGGAAATTTTATCGTTAAGATTAAAACACCGCCATCGATCTCGAGCACATGCATTTCACAACTCTTTTAGTAACTCACTTTTTAACATATTAAAACCTGATACAAATATTAAATATTTTATTAATCCCTTTTCGGCATCGACAACTGAGACACGTGGCACTCGCCCATGATATTGCAATCAATTGAAACCCAGTGGTGATGTCATCGCGAGATCGCGGGGAATGGTCAAGATCAATCGCAGGAAGATCGACGATCATCAAAATAATTTCCCTGTAAAATAAGATAATTATTAAAAAGGGGAAAGGGGACATTGCCTAGGCCGACGTTAAATGATGGCATAAGGTTGTTCTTAAAACATGGGACAAGGGCCGACCTAGACTTAGGAAATAATAAAGTCAGGTGAAAAATTTAACACAGTTTATTAAAAAGGGGCCCGGCCTAGACGAGTCAATGGGGCATAAGTCATTTTAAAACCTCCCTCGAAAAGGTAACGATGAAATAGATCCGGCCTAGGGTTTAAGATGGAACATTAGGATTTCATGAAGGAAAAAATAAAACCCCAACCCCAGGGTTCCCCAGAATAGCAAGATAGATTAGTAATGTGGCAAAAAATTTAATGGAACTCAAAGAATGAAAAATTGAGTCTCCATCATTAGGTACCCATGTACAAATGCAATGCAATCTTTCATAAAATAGAGAAAGGGAGAAAACCACATGGGAAAAAAATCCCCCCCAAAAGAGAGATGAAAAACAAGAGAAAAATATCTCAAATGTATGAGAAGGATAAAACCCCTAGAAGAGGAAAAAGTCCCCCCCATAAGAGAGAATGAAGTCAAGTGACCTCCTCAGATGAAACATTCCACACCTCCAAGAGAGCTCATAAATAATGATATGTACTCTCACTGAAGGGTTTGGTGAAGATATCTGCAACCTGCTGTGCTATAGGACAATACTGCAAATCAATGACCTGCTCCTATATCGGCTCCCTAATGTAGTGTATATGAATCTCAATGTGTTTGGTCCTTTAATGGTGAACCGGATTCTTCAAGATCTAGATGGCACTCTGATTGTCACAATGAATGACTATAGGATGTGGAATAGTGAAGCCAAAATCGGTTAGAATATTTTGAAGCCAAATAGCCTCAGTAGCGGAATTAACAACCCCTCGATACTCAACCTCAGTCGAATAAAGAGCAATAGCATGCTACTTCTTACTCGGCCAAAAAAGATGGCATGAACCAAGATGAAAGCTGTAGCTAGAATTGGACTTACGATCATCAATATCACCAGCCTAATCAGAATCTGTATATCCCACTAGGGTAAGTCCTGTACCTACTACATAGTGAATCCCATGATGATGTGTACCCTGTATGTAATGCGAGATGCGTTTGGCTGCTTTCCAATGAAGCTCATGTGGCTCCTTGATAAAGCGCAAGTAGATGAGACTCCCAACAAGCTGATGATACAAAGTGGAATCAACAAGTGGAGTAGAACACTTAGCCTCAAGCTTGACTCTTGAAAGAAAGGGAGTCAGAGAAGGCTTACAATCAACCATGTGAAACTGAGCTAGAAGATCAGGAGCATACTTGGGCTAAGAAAGAGATATCCCAGAAGCTGATTGTGTGATCTCAATCCCAAGAAAATAGTGCAAAAGGCCCAAGTCAGTCATAGCAAATCTATCCTGCAAAGTAGATTTGACACTACCAATGATGGATGAGGTAAAGGTTTCTGTATAATCAACACTTGGAGCCTATGAGAAACCTTTTTCCACAAGCCGAGCCTTATATTTATCCACATTTCCTTCTGCTACATACTTGGTCTGATAGATCCACTTACATCGAACCATATTTCTCCCCTTAGGGAGTGGAACTAAATCCCATGTGTTGTTCCTCATCAAAGAACTATAATCTTCCTCCATTGCTGAATCCCACTCTGGAACTCCTGATGCTTCCTTGAAGGACTGTGGATTGGAAGCACTAGCAATAAAAGCATGTGGAAAATGCTGATGTTGTGATCTAGTCGTTCGACCATCTAAAGGATCTCCAATAAGAGAACCTGCTAACTCAAGAGTCTTTCGGGCCCAATGAGGTCTAGTATGAGATGAAGGATGAGGCTCCTCAACTACAAGTGGACCCTGTGAAGGTATAATCCTATGAGTCTGAGTTGAAGGAGAATCATCATCTGTCACTATCATCACTTTCCACTATGGAGGAAGGAAGAGGAGGATTAGAGGCCAAGCTAGGAGAGATTTCCTCGGAGTGAACACTCCTCTCAATGAATAGCTCACGTGTCTCTAGATCCAAAATTCTATATGCCTTAACACCTTCAGGATATCTCACAAAGATGCAAGGTCTACTCTGAGGTTCCAATGCCTTGTGTTTCTCTGGAGGCATGCATTCCCAAGCTGGACAACCAAAAACTTTGAAGTGTATCACAATCGGATTTCTACCACACCAAGCCTCAAAAGGAGTGATACCCTTCAAATCCTTATGGTGAACTCAATTTTGGATGTGTGCGGCACAACTAATAGCTTCTGCCCAAAATTGAGGACCAAGAGAATGGGCATGAATCATGCAGCTAGCCATCTCCTTAAGGGTCCTATTCTTCCTTTCAACAACACCATTCTACTGTGGAGTGTAGGAAACTGAATGCTAAAGATCAATCCCGTGAAGAGTACAAAATTCCTCAAGTCTATTGTTCACATATTCCCTTCCATTGTCTGTGCAGAGAATCTTGACTTGCTTCCCTGATTGCTTCTCAACATGAGCCTTGAAGGCTAAAAATATGTCAAACACTTCACTCTTGTGAACAATAAAATAGACCCAAGTGAAGCGGGAGTAGTCATAAATGAAGGTGAGGACATAGCGGGCCTTGCTAAATGATGGCACTGGAAATGGACCTGGTACATCACTGTGAACCAATTGAAGAAATTTCAAAGCTCTCCAAGACTTCCCTTTGTCAAAATTCTCTTTTGGATGCTTACCCAAGGAACAACCTGAACATACACCTTCAAAAAATATGATTTGAGGGAGTCCTGTAACCATATCCTTGGAGCTAAGTTGCTAAAGATAGCGGTAATTGTGATGTCCAAACCGCTCATGCCATAACTTACTTTCTAAATTTGAATGAGTGAGAAATGCTATAGAAGGAGACTTAGGCACAAAGTGGGAGAATGAGTAAATCCATGTGTTGTGATTTGCTTGTCCCACTACAACCAAGGCATCATCCTTAAGTTCTTTGACCACAACTGAATCTGGTAGAAACTCAACTTTCTTGCCATCTCCAAAGTGATTGATTTGGTAGATTGAAAGAATATTGGTGCTCAAGTTAGGAACATAGAGAACATTCTCAAATGTTCCATCATCCATAACAACCGAACCTTTTCCTTCAATGCCCACTTGAGTATCATCTCCTATGAAGATGTGAGGTACCTTAGATGGCTCCAAAGAAGAAAATTTCTCCCTTGTAGAACCCATGTGATGAGTAGCACTTGCTCAAGTATCCATTGTTGTGAAGAACCTGTAGTAGCCATAAATGCTTGCCCTTTTCCTTTTGATTGTGAGGAAGTGGAAGGAGATGAATCCTTCTTCTTGTAGGTGGATGGAAAATTGATGTTGTTTTTCTTGATAACGTTTGTTAACTCATCAATTTTCTTAGTGTGGAAATGATGCTCATCATGACCAAATTTCTTGCAATATGAACAAGTTGGTCTCTCCTTCTTTCTTGAATTTCCCTTCTTGGGAGAAAATGAAGAATTCCCTTGTTGTGGAGAGGATGATTGTGCTTTATCTTGTTGTGTCTTTGGCTTAGACCACTTCTGCTTCTTGTTGGAACCCTTTCCTTGAGTCCCTTGATTCCCTTGATTAGCCACCAAAGCTTTGGACTTTGAAGACTTGAGAATCCCCATGCTTATTAACTTTGTTTGCTCTAACATCAACATTTCTGCGAATGCATCAAATGATGGAAAAGTGAAAGAACTACCTACTGTCAAGCGATGGGTTTGGAAGCTAGAAACAAATGCTGCATAATCTGATGGAAGATTTCCTAACAAATTGTAGACCATTTGTGCATCCTTTTTGTCAATGCCACAATCCTTAGGTTGTGCTCTTAGCTCATTTTCCTTAGTTACATAGTCTTGGATTGTATCAAAATTCTTGGGATCTAACATTGTGAGATCATTGTCAAGCCAATAACCTCTAATCTCATCAACTTGGCTATACAATTGACCAAAATTTTCCCAAGTTTCTTTGATTGTTTTACACTTTTTAATTTGAAAGATTAGATCTTTTGATACATATTTCCTTAAAGTTCCAAGAGCCATAGTATTTTTAGTGAGCCAATCCATATGAGCATTAGGATCAATTTTAGGATCAGATGGTGCAACAATAGTTCCATCAATATAATGAGTTAATCCTTTTTCCATTAACTTACTCCAAACATCAATTTTCCAAAAAGCATAGTTATGTGGAGTTAACAAAGAAAACTTAGGATAACCCATAGCAAAAAAATGAAAGAAAACAAGATAGAGAGAGAGGCACAATCACATAAGATACCCCCCCCCAAATTCACTCAATCAAAGAATTCCCCCCCAAAAAGATGTTTTGGCACTTTATACTCAGTGCATGTACAATGGCCACTTGCAAGCCAAGCCAAGTGGGCTTTTGATTTTCAATTTTTTACAACAGCCTTAATTAGGCAATAACAGAATCAAATGACTAATATAAAAGACCAAACTAAGATCTTATCTTTAAAAATTCCAGAGTAGGCCAAAAATGACCAAGTTTTGAAAGTACAATTTTTGATCACAATCACTACAAATTGATAGAACCACTATGAATTTCAGGAAAATAATGCACTTTAAAAAAAATGGCACCTGAAAAGGAGTTCGTATGAGCCTGAACGGAGCCTCGAAAGTTGCAAAAATGGTGACAACTCAGCTACACCTGTGACAAATTATATTTTCTGAAAAATCTGTACATCAAAATCAGAAACCAATCACACTAGTGCATAGAGCATGAAAAGTTATCACAAATAAAAAAGAATTGCTCAGAAAAAGGAGCCAAAATGAGCAAGATATGAAACTTTAAAGTTGAACTACAAAAATGAAAACTCAAATGTAAGGGGGGTAGAAAATTTTCTTAGGATGCTGACGTCATCGTTGATGCAATGATGACATCAGGAAAATACTTGATTCTATTTGACATCTTTGGGCCCATTAGAAAAAGAATATGCTCCCCCTTAAACAAAATATTCATTGACCGGTTTGACTTGACGAAATATTCTATCAAACTGAAATATTTGTCAGAATATGCTCTGCACGCAATATTCCATAGGAATATTCGATCCATTATAGATTCTTTGATTGTGTGCCAGTGAGAGGAAAGCGACCGTTGGATTTTCTTATGACGATTGGAAAGTGCTCGCCGGGTGTTCATTTACCGACTACCAGATTTATGACACCGATTTGTAGTTTTCTGGCGATCTGCAGAGGTATAGGGTGCAGGGTTCGCTGATGTGACCCGGTGGTACCTCGTACCTTGCAACTGTATGTGGGTACAGTATGCGGAAAATTCCGCATAATATAATTTTTTTTTGCTTTTGATTTTATTATTGTTTTTTGATTTTTTTGAATATAAATTTGTTTTCAGATGGCAAAAAATGATTTTTTCTAACAAAAAAATTTCAATTGAAATTATTTTTTTTTTTTTTAAAAATCATACCATCTCTCTGCAATAATGATGATCCGTACAGCCGAGGAGGAGAATTTTTTTCCAGATTTCTCTAGGAAAAGTTGTTCAAGTTTGACGAATTGACAACCAATCTTAGTGTTTTTGGCCCTTTCAGATGCAATGGCAGTCCTTTTTGGCTGAAAACGCTCCAAAAATATGGCTACCTTTTCGATTTGGCAACCAACATCAATCTTCAAACCCTTGTAGATTTGGCCTCCAATGTCCAACTGGGACGAAACAAAAGGAAAATCTAACTTTCTCGGACACTCAAGATGCAATGGTGAGCTCAAATCTGATGCAACAAGATCCCAAAATGCACCTGCAATACAAGGCCAAAAATGGAACCCCCCATAATCTGGTATTTCTATGAAGAAAATACAAGATTGCACTCAAGATATCTCCAAAATGACAATCCAAAGGCACTCCAATAGCTTTGATACCATGTAAGAATTGGCTATGAAGGTAGCCACCCAAGATCAAGAGGCCTAATAGAAAGCACAAACATAAGAGAGATATAAACAATATGACAAGAATAGACTGTATTCTGCCAATAATGGAAATAGAATGTATGTATGTACATAGGAGACCCCTTGGTTATATAGCCAAGGTGAGAACATAGAAGGGCATAAGATTATGATAAGTGTCACAATCTTATGACATGAGAGAACTGTGAAAAGATATCACTCCACCTAAAGTGGAAAAGTGATAATGTGATAATCACCACAATTGGTGGATCACCCACAAAAGGTGGAGAGGTAATCACATGATATGTCCACAAAAGGTGGAAGTGATAAAGTAATAACATGATAAGTTCACAAAAAGTGTAAATTCTCCAACTACCTCCTATGTGGTCCCTAAGTAAACTTAACTAAGGTGTAATCATGACCTAGGACAAGGTACAACACATTTAATTACACCAACACCCCCCCTTAAGTGCAACTTAGGGAGAATGTAAACAAAAGAAAACAATGCAAGATGGGTCTTGGCAACAAGGCCATGTTAGATACCCATGTAAAAATGCAATGCAATCTCTCATAAAGCAGAGAAAGAGAGAAAACCATGTGGGAAAAAAATCCCCCCCAAAAGAGAGATGAAAAACAAGAGGAAAAGCTCTCAAATGTATGAGAAGGATAAAACCCCTAGAAGAGGAAAAATTCCCCCCATAAGAGAGAATGAAGAAGTCAAGTGACCTCCTCAGATGAAACATCCCGCACCCCCAAGAGATCTCACAAATGATGATATGTACTCTCAGTGAAGGGTTTGGTGAAGATATCTGCAATCTATTGTGTTGTAGGACAATACTGCAAATCAATGACCTACTCTTATATCAGCTCCCTGATGTAGTGCATATGAATCTCAATGTCTTTGGTCCTCTGATGGTGAACTGGATTCTTTGAGATCTCGATGGCACTTTGATTGTCACAATGAATGACTGTACGATGTGGAATAGTGAAGCCAAAATCAGTGAAAATATTCTGAAGCCAAATAACCTCAGTAGCGACATTAACAACCCCTCGATACTCAGCCTCAGTCAAAGAAAGAGTAATAGTGTGCTGCTTCTTACTCTTCCAAAAAATGGGGCATGAACCAAGATGAAAGTTGTAGCCAGAAGTGGACTTACGATCATCAATATCGCCAACCCAATCAGAATCTGTATATCCCACCAAGGTAAGTCTTGTACCTGCTGCATAGTGAATCCCATGATGATGTGTACCCTATATGTAATGCAAGATGCATTTTTCTCCTTTCCAATGAAGCTCATGTGGCTCCTGCATAAAGCGCAAGTAGATGAGACTCCCAACAAGTAGATGAGACTCCCAACAAGCTGATGATACAAAGTGGAATCAACAAGTGGAGTAGAACACTTAGCCCCAAGATTGACTCTTGAAAGGAAGGGTGTCGGATCAGGCTTACAATCAACCATGTGAAACCAAGCTAGAAGATCATGAGCATAATTGGGATGAGAAAGAGATATCACAAAAGCTGATTGTGTGATCTCAATCCCAAGAAAATAGTGCAAAAGGCCCAAGTCAGTCATAGAAAATCTATCTTGCAAAGAAAATTTGACACTACCAATGATGGATGAGGTACTCCCTGTAATGATCAAGTCATCAACATAGAGCACAAGTAGCAAATGAGAGTCACCCTGTCGCAAAATGTAGACATTTGGATTTGAATGACACCTGGTAAATTCTATGAAGAGAAGAAAGGAATCCATCTTGGCATACCAAGCCCTAGGGGCCTATTTGAGGCCATAGATAGATTTCCTCAATCTACAAACCAAAGAAGAATCTTGTATGAATCCCTGTGACTGCTCCATATAAATCTCCTCATGAAGATCCTCATGAAGAAATGCAATCTTCAAATCCATATGATCTACAACCCAACCATGAGCTGCAGTAATAGCAAGTGTCAAGTGAATGGAGTTCATCTTAGCAACGAGTGCAAAGTTATCCATATAATCAAAACCTGGAACCTATGAGAAACCTTTTGCCACAAGCTGAGCCTTGTATTTATCCACACTTCTATCCATTGCATACTTGGTCCGATAGATCCACTTACATCGAACCATATTTCTCCCCTTAGGGAGTGGAACTAAATTCCATGTGTGGTTGCTCATCAAGGAACTATACTCTTCCTCCATTGCTAAATCCCACTTTGGAACTCCTGATGCTTCCTTGAAGGATAGTGGATCGAAAGCACTAGAAAATGCATAACGTGAAGTATAATAAATAATTGAAGAGAAGGTAGTGAGTGAATATACAAGGATGCAAATATGTGTGAGAGTGTCATTCAATGTGAAGCATATCAATCATTGTGCACCATCATCAGAAGATCTTGAGGAGTGTATTAGAGTGTTTGAATCCAATTCAGACTTTGTGAAAGCTATGTAATCAACATTGAAGATCTACAATCTTTATCTTTGTAATCCCGTAGGACTAAGTTGGTGCTCAAATATTTGTACTGAAGATTGGTGTCTCCTATAGGCTAGTGCCTACATATACAATTGGGGATTGGTGTCTTCGATAGGTTGGTGCCTACTTAATATTGTAAATTCCCTTATTATATTCTTTCTTTGTGAGGCTGGATTTGGATAGTAGATCCAAGCATCTTTTCTCACCTTGAGAGATCTTGGGAATGAGACAATAAGATAAATAAAAAGATAAGATCAAAAAAGATAAACAATGTTGTAGTATCACTTGCCATAGATGTTTTGATGTTTTGAGATGTTATCCATTAATAATATCTATTGTACAGGAATGATTTATCCATTTAAAACACATGTCAAGATGTTGATGATGATTTCAAAAGGCATGGTAGTTAACACTTAGGAATTGTAGGAATTGTTTCAATCTGATAGTGATCAAGTCTTTATGATTTTCATTTGAATGTTTATGTGATTTTGATGTTTTCTTTGCTCGTTGATTTTCTTTTCCAAAGGGTGAAGGTGATGAATTTTTTTACTACGGATGAATAGTTTATTGTGGATAGGTTATGGCAAAAATAAGATTTTTTGAGATTGTTTTGGATGTTTTTGGTACTTTTGAAGTTATTTGAGGTTGTTTTTGATGTTTTTAGGATATCTGGATTTTCTTGGGTGTTTTTGAGATATTTAGGTACAAAAAGGGGGACCTAAGGGGACTAACCTAGTGCCTGGGGGGAGCATCGATGATGGACTTGCCTACATTATACACGAAGAGACAATGTAGTTCACTTTATTGGACTCAAAGTGGCTTGTACAAAGACGACCAATGAAATTTTTGTATATGAGACTTTGGGCTAAGATAAAAACATGATTTTGAAAGACCCTAAAGGACATGAAGAATACCTTGGGGACTCATCGATGATGGTCTTGCCTACGTAAGAGAAAAGACACATAGTTCAATTTTATTGGACTCAAAGCGGCTCATACGAAGATGACTAACAGTATTTATATATGAGACTTGGACTAAGATAAAGACTTGATTTCAATGGAACCTAAAGGGAATACCTAATGCCTCGGGGGCTCATTGATGATGACCTTGCCTACGTAAGCACAAAGACACCGTATTTAGACTGACCATGATTGATATCATTTTTGGATTTTCTGAATGTTTATGACTATTTTTGGAATTTTCAAAGGATATTTAAATGTTTTTTGGATTTTGATAATTTTTTGATGTTTTTGGATTTTTAATAGTTTATGCAAATGATGGGATAAACAAGGATTCGATCCGTCTACCAGTTTTAGGATGTTGCCCCTAGTTTTGAATAGGATTTATGGATAGGTAGGTAAAAGCGGGTAGCAGATAGTGCAACAAGGTTCAACTCTTAACCAGTTATCGAGCCATGGTTGGGTGCATGTTTATTATGTGATGGATGTAAAATAGGATGGAAACTTCAAATAGATGATGATGTAGGACTTATTCAAATGTAGCACCTATTTACTAGGTTTTCACTATAGTACTTTTCCTAGAAGCATCACAAGGTGGTTTTCATTTACAGGATGATTTATTTCTCTTTACTATTTTTCTTGATTTTTTTACTTTTTTATTTCTTTTTTGCATAGGATATTATGACGCGTTAGGTATAAAACTTCTTGAGATGGCTATTGTTGAGTGGTTCTGCTAGGGGTTTTCCTTCTGGAGTAGCCAACTAATAAGCGTCAGTGCTGTAACTTATTGTGATGACAAATGAACCTATCTAGTTCAGCTCAAGCTTACCTTTCCCATCCTAGTTGAGCTGAATCTTCTAATTTTCTTTCAAGACTAAGTCACCAACCCGAAAGCTTCTGTTCTTGATTCTCTTGTTATAAATTCATTTCAGGCGGTTTTGATATGCTTGGAGATGGTTTAGAGCACTCAAACATCTTTCATCTAGTAGTTCAAGTTCTTCGTGTCTAGATACTCAGTATTCTTCATTGTTGACAAGATATTTCAAGGATACCCTTAGGGATGGAATATCGACCTCTATAGGAAAGATGGCTTCATATCCATATACAAGGGAAAAAGGGTGTCACACCTGTTGGTGTACAAATGCTAGTTCTATATACCCATAAAGCAGGGTTCAATTGAAGGTGCTAGTCATGACCATTGTCACATTATAAGTTTGGTAATTAATTAAATACAAGTTATTTAATTAAATCTCTAATTCAATGTACATATGAATGAATTTAAATAATTTATTTATATTTTTCATTTTCTACATTCTTCTATCTTAATTAAATAAGTTTAGTTACTTATTTAATTTAATTACTTTTCCATTTCTTCTTAATTAATTAAATACGTTTTACAATTTATTTAATTTAATTATCACATTGCTTTATTCTAAATAAAGTAGATATTTTTTTTTTTCCAAAATCATAAAATCACTTCTAAATCTTCTAAAAAGCCATCTCACTTATAATTAAATATTTTAATATTTAATTAGAATCTTCTTATCCACATTCCACACATAATTAAATATTTTTAATATTTAATTGGAAGTTTCCAAAAAACACATGTCACATGAAATTAAATAATTTTATTATTTAATTGATGAATTATATTCAACCACCAAAACTAACTCAGAACTAAAAATGACAAATGGCAAGTTGTCTTTATTTTTGAGTGAAATGGTTTTGTGGGAAGGAAATATCTTCTTGATTTCTCTCTAGCCTCCATATTTTTCTCCAACTTCTCCATCTCTCACCATTCATCTTACCAGACTAAATCTCAACCGTTGATCTTTTCCAATTAAGCTTTTGCCTCCAAAAATCTATAAATAAGACCTATTGGCTCTTTGAAAACACATAACTATTTGTATAACATGAGAAATATAGTCAAGAAATCAAGCATCTTAGCACAACATTCTAGTTTCATTATCTTAGCATTATCATGTCCATTCGCTACATATCTACTTCATTTCACAATCATTTAGCATAGGAACTTAGTTTCTTGCATTTTTGCATATTTACTCATTATCTAGGTTGTCATTCTGCTGGGATTTTTCTTACACAATCTGAGAGCAAGTAGGTTTAAAATGAATCCTTGGAGATAGAGGACGATGAGACAGTTTTGAAGAATCTGTTTGGTTTGAAGTGTTTTACTCTCTTAGATTCTTTGATATAATTTTTCATTGGTGTGTTATTGAGTTTTAATAGTTGACATTATTTCACATACACATTTTTGGCACCAACCATGGGGCTCTTGCCCTGTTTTTAATATTTTATTGCAGGTTTTCTGGTAGGTCATGATTGGAGACATAATTTAGCGCATACAACACCCGTTTTAGTGCATTTGAAGATTTTTTTGACACATCTGATAGATCTTATAACGCATTTGAAGATTGTTTTGGCACATCTAATAGTTCTTCTAGTGCATTTGATGACTGTTTAAGTGCGTATGACTGATTCTGTAGCGCATATGACTATTTCTGCATAGCATATGACTAATTCTGTAGCACATATGACTATTTCTGCATTGCATATGACTGATTCTGTAGCGCATATGACTATTTCTGCAGTGCATATGACTATTTCTATAGCGCATATGACCTCTGTTCTAGTGCATATGTAATTTGTATATTTGCAGTCTAGATCCGATGTGACCACGACCAATGGTTTTATTGCTGTATTTGGATTAAAATGAACCAATCCTAGGGTAGCCATTTGGATTAAAATACACCAATCCTAGGGTAGTCATCATACATTGCTATCTCAGTTAAAATGAACATCATGTCTTTTGTGAAGCAATATCTTCACATAGAATAGAAAGTCATCATTTGGGCTTTAAAACTGAATATTTTTTGTTGTGATTATATGGTGATAGGTCTATGCTCTCCCCTTTACTGGGTGATTAGAATGCAAGACTCATATTTTCATTTCATGCAATTTCTTGCTTTATTAAATCCTTTTTAGAAGGCCTACCGTAGTGGAAAAAAGTACTCACCCTACATGAATGACCTAAGTGGAAACAACTAAAGCCAAGTTTTCCAACCCACTATAATCAAAAGCGAGTTGTTGATGAAAATACACTTGACAGTAGTGTGTATATGGTATTCATCCCCAAAGCCTTTATTCTAAAGGTAGGGAGACCTCTCGAGGGAGTTTATCATTGTTGCACCAAATGAAAACCCTTACTAAACACCTTAAGCATAGTGGCCAACTTATCAGTTTCCAAACATCCTAACATTCACAGTGCAAGGGGAGGGAAGAATCTAAGCCCAAGATACTTACCATATAACTACCAAGGATCCCTAGCCATTTCATTCCACTTTGGTTAAGACCTGGAAAAGATAAAAAATGGGCACCCTCTAGGGGGTGATAAGGTTGTGTGAGTCGACGTAGTTCTAAGATGTGGGTTGTGGTGTTAACGATGACCTTTTGACCTTAAGAGTGAGTCTTCTTGAAGTGTCTTATTGTTCAAATGCTAGTGAAAATAAAAAAGGATCATGTTCGATCCTTGAACATACACTCAATGTTGTAGATTCTAGGAAAAACAACTATTTTCCAAACTGCTTGCTGTGTTTTCAAAACATTAATTCAGATAAGATCATCTAGAAAAAATAAGAATTTGACAAATCAAACTGTGACATTTTACTGATCATTTTTATGTTAAGGGATTAGAAATCAATAACATTTTTCAAGAAATCCCTTACCAAAAGAATCAAGAAACCAAATAAGAAACTTAGCTACAAGAATTTTTTGAAAAGGAGATGCTTCTTGTACCAAAGTAGGAAGGTCTTGCTTGACTATTGAACTTTCATCCATAGATATCATCAATTTGATAGAGGATATACTGATGATTTTTCTTTAGAGCCTTTATATTCACAAGCTTATTATCGACGGAGAGCTCTTTCACAAAGGCATAATCATAGTCAACCCATTCACCATTCTTACATTTCCCAACCAGCAATACAATATTCCAACCATCCAAATCAGTTGCTACAATAGAGAAAGACTTGGAAACATTAGGATTTTTTCAAAACTATAATTTTGTAAACTAAGATCAAAACATCTAAAAGTGCATCAATTTCAAATCAATTTCTGATTTTCAGTTTAACTTCCATAACATGATCTATCATCCTTCATCCAAGGGAGCAAATATGAAAATTAGAAATTCCTTAGTCACAACAATAGGATCCATCATCCTATTTGGCTAAGGCATCCATTATCCAACAAATTGCACTCCCAACTGTGATCTGAGTTTAGTAAAAATTTGATACAAGCATATTCCTATTGTCACAAGATCCCAAAAACAAAGAGAAGAAGATGAAAGAGAGAACCCACTTTGCAACATGGGTGATAGGGAAGAAAATCCTTTTCATAGGCTTTGTACAAATGGAAATAGTTCAAATGATGAAATAACCGATGAAATGCTTAAGGAAGCTAAACAAGATCCACATTTTCACATAGCTATGGATAATATCTTAGAGCAAAATAAAGAAAGATACTTTCTTTTATTGGAAAACCAAGGTGCCAAATTGCCCTCTGATTATGATACAGAGAACATCAAAGAAGATCTTGAAAAGATTGAAACTTCCTTAAATGATCTTAGTACTCTTAACCAACAAATAAGAGCACTACAAGGGAAAATCAAGGAAATACAAGGGGGCACAACTAAGAAGTATGATTTGGAGGATATTTGTCCATATCCTTTTGATAGGCATCTCAACATGATCCAATTTCCAAAACATTGTGAAATTCTGAAATTTGATAGATACAATGGGAAGAAAGATCCTATTGACCATGTGAGGGAATTTAGAAACATGAGCCTTGAATTTGCACACGAGGACACATACTTGATGAGATTTTTCCCACAAATTTTCGGTGGGAAATCCATGGAATGGATTTCTAAAATCACTCCACCCATCAAGACATTTGAGGAGGATCAAAAAATTTATATCCCAATACTCCTACAACATTCAACATCAAATAACTATTCTTGATCTATGAAGAGCAAAGAAAAATAATAGAGAACCCTTCATCACATTCCTACAAAGATGGAGAATATTATTCGCACGATATTCTCATCAAGTTCCTAAAAAGGAAAGGATGGATATCTTTATTAACAGTCTTGATCAATAAATGAGTTACATGCTCAACCTTCATTGTCCTCCACATTTTGAGAAGTTGATTGAGAATGCGATCACTATTGAAGCAACCTTAGTCAAGAGAGGAGTGATAAAACTTGACAAAGATAGTCCAAACTCGTCCAATCATAACAACAACAATGACAAATCAAGATTTTAGACTAGAAACACGAATGTTGTCAATGATGGTGTGGTAGGTGCAAACAATGTAACAACAAAACCATCCATCTTCAATCTATAAAGTACCCCAAGCAATAACACAAATCAAGGAAATTCAACCAATCAAGGTAATAACAACACTAATCATGGAACCAACACCAACCAAGGAAATTTGACCCATCATAACAATAAAAATAATCATGGTAAATTCAACAATAATGTCGACAACACTCAAAATGAAAATCCAGCCAAGTCAGAATTTTTTTCAAATCGACGGAGTTTCACTCCTTTGGGCCAATCTCTTGAGTCATCTTTCAAAGAGCTTATGGATAAAAATGCCATCACTTTACCACCTCAAAGAGATTATGAGCCACGAGTCAAACTGCCATCGTGGACTGAGTCATATTACTATGACTACCATAGATGCAAGGGACATATGACAAACAATTATTAAGGATTGAAAAATTTAGTCCAATATTCAATAGAAAATGGCACAATAACAATCGAGGGACATCATGCCAATAATGATCATTAAGCATTTAAGGAGCCACTTCCAAATTATTAGAAAGGAGAATCCTCAAATGACAAGGGAAAGCATGTAAATCATGTCCAAGATATAATAATCAACCACATTTACACGAATGACCAACAGGTTAATGTTATCAAGGTCAAGGAAAAATAGGAATATCAACAAGTCAATGTGACAACGAGGGGACAAGCTAAAGTTGTCTTAAAAGGGAGCTCATCCAAAATAACTCCCCCTCCTCCAAGTCAGTATAATGTATTCAATCAATTGCAGAAAACATCGGCCCAAATATCTATCTTAGAGCTTCTCAAGATATCCCCAACACATGAATAAATTTTAGAGAAGGCTCTCATCAACACAACTGTATCCACCAATTTGGATATTAACAAGTTTCAAGCCATGGTGGGACACTTTTCCTCACCCACTTGCCTATCATTTTCTGAAAAAGATGATATCTCCATGTCTCATCCACACAAATCCTTGCTTTATCTAGAGGTCATGATCCATAAAACTTGAGTTAGGCATGTCTTAATAGATGGAGGATCAGGCTTGAATATTTGTACTTTAAAGCTGGTCCATGCCTTAGGAGTTTTTGATGATTCTATTGATCCAAGAAGGTAGATAATAATTAAAGCATATGATGATGAAGAGTGAGCTTCCAAGGGTCTTATCATGTTGCCTATTAGAGTGGGACCTGTTCTAAAAAATACTTTCTACCAAGTTTTGGATCGAGACCTTTCTTACAACATAATTTTGGGCCGTCCTTGGATCCATGAGATGCAAACAATACCGTCAACATACCATCAATGTCTGAAATTTCCCTATGATAGACATGAGATAACTATACCAACAAATCATAACATCAACCAAATTTATTCTAATCTCAGAGCAACCCAGGACACCTTTGTACCAGATAATAGAGAGGCTCTTGCTATTTCCCCTTCAAATCATAATGAACAATCAAAGGAGTTGATAAAGAACTTTGGTACAAAATTTCAATTGAAGGATAAAGGGGTGGGAGAATATTCATTATGTCTCTCTAAGTTACCTATCTCTCCAAGATCATATGGCTAGCCCACAATATCCAAACAACAAGTTGCAGTAGCCTCCACATTAGGAGCACAATCTTTAGTACCCATCACAATGTTTGACAGAATATTCATCAAAGCTAATACTCAAGAAAATGAAGCCGAAGATGGAGACATTCTCAAGTGGCTATATAAGGATGAAGATGAATCCATTCTACATATCAAATTACCTACAAAACAATATGGTAAAGGCTATACTATAATGCAAAGGATGGGCTATGAAGGAACTGGTCCCATAGGTAAAAGAAAGGAAGGAATTGTAGAGCCCATTCAGCCTACAATAACACATCCAAAGGATAAAATAGGACTTGGGTATGGTGAAGATACAAAAGAAGCAACTTTAAACCCATGAGGAAGCAACTTTAAAGAAATCCCATGAAGAAATAGCCTTAACAATTCTCATATTATATAATAACTCCGACATTGATTCAAATGAATATGAATGGGATACAATTTATGACAATCAATTTTAGAGAGATAAAAAGGTTGATGTCATACAAAAAATACACCCATACTTACACAAGGAGAAAGTTCAAGGACCCAACTGCTTGACTATGTCCTTCAATCTGACCATGAATCGAGCGAGGATGATTCAGTTCCAAATGATATAGATAATCAATAGGAGGATACCATCATAGACCTTCCCTATAGGAAGAATGATAACCATGTCTATGTCATGACCTTAAAATCCCTTGACCTCACTCAACCAGATGATCCTTTGCCTTTAATCCATCCCGAGCTTATTGATTGGGATCAAAATGAACCTATAGATATCCCCATATTCCATGATGATGAAGCCATTATAAATTTACTTTTCTCTTCCAATCCTGAAATAGGTTCCACCAGCGAATCTCATGGTCAAGTTTTCAATTAGGAGAGTGCCAAGTTTCTTAGCTGCAAAATCAATAATATAAAAGATCGATCTAAAGGTGAAAACCTAAAAATGATAGTATTAGATCAGGAAAAAGGAAAAAGAAAGAGCATATCTGACAGTGAAAACCTTTCAAAGGCACTGAATGATGAGAAACTTGACACTCTCTTGGAACACTATGAAGAGAGATCTTCTATTTTGATCGAGCCAACAAAAGCAATCAACATAGACACTGTAGAACAACCAAAGATCCTATAACTTGTTGCTTCATTAATAGAGGAAGAAATACCAAAGTTCACATAATTCTTGAAAGCCAGCCAAATCAAGTTTTCTTGGTCATATGCGGATATGCCTGGATTGGAACCTAATATCATCATGCATCATTTGTCTATAATGCCAGGGGAAAAACCAGTAAAGCAAAAACTTAGAAAGATGCATCTGCATGTCACATTATTGGTCAAAGAGGAATTGAAGAAACTATTGGATGTAGAGATCATTCAGTCCATTGATTATGCAGAATGGATCTGTAACATTGTACCAGTATCAAAACCGGTTGGGTGTATGAGATTTTGTACAGATTTTTCAGGATTTGAATAAAGCATGTCTGAAAGATGATTTTCCTCTACCTAGCATTGACACAATTGTGGACCTGACAGATGGACACACCATGTATTCACTTATGGATGGATTCTTAGGATATAATCAGATCAAGATCATGTTGAGGATCAAGAAAAGACTAATTTCACATGTCGCTGGGGGTACCTATTGTTGGAATGTGATGCCATTTGGACTCAAAAATGCAGGTGCAACCTATCAATGAGCTATGACCACTATTTTTCATGACATGATGCACACTTTCATGGAATATTATGTGGATGATCTATTAGAAAAATATTACACAAGAGAGGAACATCTAGAAATCTTATCTAAAATCTTTGTTAGAATGGAGAAATTCAATGTTAAACTCAATCCAAAGAAGTGTGTCTTTGGGGTAAAATCTGGAAATATTTTAGGATACATTGTTTAAGAAAAGGGAATAGAAGTAGATCCAAGAAAAGTACAAGCCATCATGGAGATGCCACCACCAAGAAATATCAGTCAAATTTGATCCCTGCAAGGAAAATTACAAGTTGTTAGGAGGTTTATTGCGCAACTAGAAAACAAGAGTTTTCCTTTCATGCATCTCTTGCACAAAAATGTTCCTTTCAAATGGGAAGAAAAGTGTGAAGTGACGTTCAATCAAATAAAGCAATATCTAATGATTCCACCAGTCTTGGATCCACTAGTACCAGGAGAGCCGCTTATACTTTACATTTCAGCCATAGAGGTATCCTTGGGGGCATTGTTGGCACAAGAGGATAAAACAGGAAAAGAACGAGCTGTATACTACATTAGCAGGACCCTGACAATTCGTGATCTCAACTACACTTTTATTGAAAAGGCTTGCTTAGCAGTGGTGTTTGCTTCCCAAAATTTGTGGCACTATATATTATCCCACACAGTTCAACTTGTGGCCAAAATTGATCCATTAAAGTACCTCTTGAACAAAGCCACCTTAACAAGTAGGCTAGCCAAATGGGTAATGATCTTGAGTGAGTTTGATATCCACTATGTAAAATGAAAAGCCATTAAAGGAAAAGTCATAGCAGATCAACTGGATGAAGCACCCTTACAAGTAGATCATCTGATGCACATTGAATTTCCTGAGGCAAATGTTTTCACAGTAACAACAAAATATTCATGGACACTATATTTTGATGGATCCTATACACAACATGGCTCAAGGGTAGGAATTATATTTGTCACACCTCAGGGGCATACTATTCCATAATCCTATCAGTTAATATTTCCTTGCACCAATAACATAGCCGAATATGAAGAACTGCTTACTAGAATGAGAGTCGCATTGGAATGGAGGATAATAGAGCTACAAGTATATGGCGATTCACAACTTGTAATTAACCAAATCAATGATGATTATCATACCAAGGATGACAAGATGATTCCTTATAAGAGCATGGTTGATGATTTTAAGAAATATTTTGCTGAAATCAAGTTCACACAGATTCTGATAATTGACAACAAAGCTGCAAACACTATGGCTACAATTCCTTCGCTACTACAACTATCCAAAAATCAAACTCAATATGAATCCCTAGTGGAACAATTGTTTACCCCTGCATATGATAATCCTGAGACCCAAATCATTTGTCATCTAGCTGGTTCTAATTCCCCTTTATATGGCAATATCTATACCTACTTGAAAGATAATATCTTACCCCCGAATTTTTCCCGAAATCAAAAGAGAAATTTTATAGGCCAATCCTCTCGATATGCCTTAATCACTAACACCCTTTACTGATGTGATCTTTATGGTACAGTTCTTAGATGTCTTGAACATGAAAAATTTGAAAAGGCCTTACAAGAAGTTCATGAAGGTATTTGTGGAACACATTCAAGTGGATTGACCTTAGCTAAGAAACTTGTTAGAATGGGTTATTATTGGCCAACTATGGAAAGGGAATCTTTTATTTTTGTAAAGAAATGTCCAAAGTGTCAGATCCATGGGAACCTTATACATGCACCTACACAAGAGTTGCATCCTTTCACTACAACATGACCTTTTTCTCAGTGGGGACTAGACCCTGTTGGAAATTTTTATCTCTCTTCATCCAATAGACACAAGTTTATAATCATGGCTACAAAATATTTTACCAAGTGGATTGAAGCTGTCCCTTTGAAAATAATAACCGACAAGAAAATTTAATCCTTTATCTTGAATTACATGATATGTTGGTATGGCATTCCCAGCTCCATTATCACTGATAATGGGCGACCTTTTAAGAATCAAGATGTCAATGAACTTTGTGAAAAATTCCATATCCAACACAGGTTCTCTACACCCTATTATCCACAGGTAAATGGCCAAGCAGAGGCTTCAAATAAAACAATCCTAAAGATCCTGAAGAAGATAGTAAATGATGTCGATCGTGATTGACATGTTCAATTGAATCCAACCTTGTGGGCCTATAGAAATAGCATTCACACACCAACAAGAGCCACCCCATATGCCTTGGTGTATGGAGCTGAAGCAATCTTTCCATTAGAAGTTGAAATACCCTCCCTTAGAGTCTCACTAAAGGGACTCATAACTGATGAAGAATACAGAGTTTCCTGACTGCAAGAACTAGAACTTCTAGATGAGAGATGACAACGTGCAAAGATCACTCAAAGGGTTATCAACAACTCATGGCCCGTAGCTACAATCATAGATTCAAACCATGAACATTTCAAGTGGTGACCTGGTCTTGAAGGAAAACCCCCATAATCAACAAGAAAGGGAGAAAAAAGGAAAGTTTGAACCAAATTGGCTTGGTCCGTTTGTCATTGTTGTAGTATATGGTTCTGGAGCTTACAACTGTCTACACCTAAAGCGGACCTGTTTGAAGATCCAATCAATAGAATTCATCTTAAGAAGTTTTATGTCTGAGCAAAAATCGGAAAAAGTCTTGAAAAAATTCAAAAACAGCATAAAAAGTCTTGAAAAAATTCAAAAACAACATAAAAAGTCTAGAAAAAACTCAAAAACAGCATAACTAGTCTTGAAAAAATTCAAAAACAGCATAAAAAGTCTTGAAAAAATTCAAAAATAGCATAAAAAGTCTTGAAAAAATTTCAAAAACAACATAAAAAGTCAGGAAAAAATTAAAATCATAAAAAAGTCAGAAAATTTCCTAAAAAAATGACTGCCCTGATGAAAACCTGGCAAATATGCGTCTTGGTGACAACAAGAAAAATAAAAAAAGAGAAAATACAAAAAAAGTGAAAAATAAAAAAAAAAATTGCCTTGATGATAACCTGGCAAACAGGCGTCTTAGTAACAACAAAAAAATCTGAAAAAGGTGCAATAAAAACAAATGGTGAAAACCTAGCAATCAGGCGCTATTTGTGAACAAGTTTGGCTCTTCCATTTATTAGTTCATGTCCTCCATCATATCAATGTTACCATCCTATCAACATCATATCTATCCATCATTTGCATATCATGGAGACAATCTTCTTTCATCATGGTTTGGTGAACATTGTACATATCAATAATAATCGGTTGTGTCTAATTGGGAGAAAGATACAAACTCAACGTGGGAAATTGACTTTGGAGCTATCACAATAGAAAAATGGCAATACAACAAACACATCTAACAAAACAAAATGAAAACACAATGACAAGACAACATTTGGCAATCAATCACACATGATCAAAAAACTTATCAAAAATCATAACATTAGGTTTTCAAATCAAAATGGATAATCTAATCTAAATAATGATTGAAATACTTTAAGCAAAGGTTGAATTTTTATTTTATGGATTTTTGTTATCATACCTCTAGAGCAACTCGGTGATGTCCTAGACTAGAGAAGCAAGGAAGGAGTATGATTTTTCTTTGTCTGCAGTCTGTGAGTTGATCATTATTACTGTGCAAATTTGTCATGGGACATGCTCTATAATGTATTAGTGATGACATTTTAGAATTTGCATAGGAAAAGGGTTAACTCTTGTCTGTTTATGCAAGCAATACTCAAGTCATCTCGGTTCAATTATACCTAGATGCTTGTATTACCTTGCTATATCAAAAATCATGAAAGTTGTACTCAGGTCATCATCGATGAAAATATCCCCTTTGATGCTTGTACTAACTTCCAACATTTCAAAAAGTTCAATGATGATAAACAAACATAAAATAGCTCTTAGAATGACAATTTTACATGGTTAATATAGATTGCATTCATGTTCGTTCTGCATCTGCATTATAGATTTTCCAACGTTGGAAAAATATCAAGGACACTATATCTCTCTAATAAAGGATTGAGTACATTTGACATTACCAAAAACAACATCATTCATTCTCTTAAGTTGCATTTTCATTTCACATCATTCGCTTAAGTTGCATTATCATTTTCACATCATTCAATCACTTAAGTTGCATTATCATTTTCACATCATTCATTCACTAAGTTGCATTATCATTTTTCATATCATATCATTTCTTAAGATTTCATTTTTATATCATCCATACATTTAGAGACATAATCATTTTCCATTACATTGTAATTTTCACATCATGTATGCATCCATTGACAAAGCATTTAGAAAGCATTATCACATCATATCATCATCATAGTATCAGAAAAATACAAAAATACACATTGCATTACATATCATTTGACCTCCATCTCATATAGCATTAAAACATCATTCACATGACATAATCATATCACAAACATTACGTAACACATCATATTAGAAAGAAAATGCATACATAATAGGTATCCATCATATAAACATACATCATACATATCATCCATCATAAATGCATCCATCATAGAAAAACATGTAGACAATGCATAGATTGATAATATCCGCTACATCTCATAATATCAAAACTCAATGTCAAATGTACAAGGATATCAAAACAAGGAGAGATACAACATCATAATGTGACATGCAATATCAACAAGATCATAAACGTGTATACATTGACATCATAAAAAATGGTACATCATCATCAAGGAATTGTACATCAATGATAACTAGCTAGTGCTACAACTAGTTGGTGCTACCCCTTGACGCTGCCAGTCTCTCACCAACCACTCCTCCTACACCAGATGTAACTGCCCTTGGGGCTCTGCCTAGTGGCCCTCTCGGGGCTCCGCTTGGTGGCCCTCTCGGATTTGGTTGTGTAACACCCCTGCTGGTAGTCCTAGAGTGGCTCTGACCAGATCATGACTATGCATAATTGACCCTTCACTCAATAGGAACTGCATAATAATATTGACCCCTGTAGTATTCAGCCTCTTGAGTGACTCTAGTAACCTCTCACATCATCTCACCAATAGTGGTCCCCTCTGATACTCTCTATAACCTATCGGCTAGGGTCATGGCCTGCTCACCCTGCTGTCTCACAACATCTCTCTCAGCTATCAGGATGGTCACATGTCCCTGTAACTACGCTATCAAAGCCTGAGCCTGTACTAGCTGACCCTATAAGATTTGTACTGTAGTCTTTAGGGTGGCTATCTATCCCTAATCTGATGGACCTCATGTAGCGGTCCCACTATCTACAATGGAGGGTCTCCTCTGTGGTCTCCTCATCACTATTAGAGCAGCCCTATCACCCCCACCTCCATCTCTATCATCATCATCATCATCACCATCATCATCATCACTCTCCTCCTCACTCCCACTCTCCTCCATCTCCTCTCTCCTCTGCCTCTTCTTGGGTCTCTATGCTCTACCCCCATCTAGTGGTACAATAGGCTCTTCAAGACTGGTAAGCCATGGTACTAGATGTGCTATAGCATACTGAGCATAATCTACTATCATCCCCCCATCAAGAATATATGCTCTATAGTCCCACATTTGTTCACCTAAAGCAATGAACTCTACAACAACTGCATCAAATGAAATTCAGGGTCCCCACACTAAAATCTCCTATTGGCAATGAGCGTAAATAGTAGAACCCTGAGGCATCCCCTATATCCGACCATATTTTCTAAGCACCCAACCCAACAAAAATCTCTCAATAATGTATGGGGTGCGACCGATCAAGTATCGGGAAACAAAAATATATGGCATCTCCCTGGAATCCTCCGACCACTGCTCACAATCTAAATATGGACGCCATATAACCATATCTAGATCATCTATTACTCTTTGCCAATAGTCTAATTTTCCCAGCCTCGCCTGGCTAATGGTACCTGCATATGTAAAAATATATGGTCACCCGAATGGATGCTATCTATCCCCCACTAGCCATGTAACTACTATATGTTCCCATGCCTAGACCTAGAGCAAAGAGCATCCAACAACCATGCTCCTCCCTCTACAGTACACTATCTGATGTAGCTCATGGTATAAATGAGAGAGCATGCATGATCCCAAAGCATATCATGTACCTTGCATGAGCATTCTCTCAAAAATTCGACCCCATCCAACTGCTAGTCCCTTTGACCTACGGTCGGGACATAAGAAACCACCAATGAATCTTTCTAGTACAGAAGGCAATGGCATGTACATCTCAGCTATCTCAGCCTATAAAATCTCGTATCTGATAATATGATCATCAACAAAAAATATTCTCAAGGCATTGGTGCCCCCTTGCTCTCTAGTGTCATATGTCATGATCTCTTCCATCACTGAAATCCATAGAATCTAATAGACATCCTTGGGAGTAGTCATCATCTCCCCTGTAGCTAAGTGGAAGGTGTTTGTATCACTGTGCCACCTCTCGCGAGTGCAATCAACCAACCCCTGTTGAACCTCATCTCTAGCATCTTCAGCAATGAAGTCAACCCACATGTATCAATGAAATCTTTGTCTACCTGAACAAGAAGTGGAATCAAGCTCCAGGTCTTCAGGAATTGCTCCCGCACCTGAAGAATCGCTAAACTCTCCTATCAATTTGAAACATATCAAATCAGTGTTTGTAATCAAATCAAATCAATCAAATTTATCAATCTTACTATTTGTTTTTCAATCATGAAAACAAATTTATCAATATTACCATTTTTTTTTCAAATCATGAAAACAAATCAATCAATCTTACTATTTGTTTTTTAATCATGAAAACAAATTTATGAATATTACTATTTGTTTTTCAATCACGAAAATAGATTTTTCAATCTTACTATTTGTTTTTCAAATCATGAAAAAAAACCAATCAATCTTACTATTTGTTTTTCAATCATGATTTTTTTTATCAATCTTACTATTTGTTTTTAAAATCATGAAAGCAAATTTATCAATCCTACTATTTGTTTCTCAATCATGAGGACAAATTTATCAATCTTACTATTTATTTTCTCAGTCATCATGATGAAAAATTTATCAGTTATCATATCAATGAGGTTCTTTCATCATAAGGTTACTTTATCAATCATTCTATTAGTCCTATCAGTTATCATTAGTCAAACATAAAAAATTCACTATCACAAGTTGAATCAATAAAAAAACATCATCCATCATGGAGAAAATCATGCAAACAGGCTAAAATTCTCATATGCGCTACTCAACTCATCAAATGCGCTATGGAACTCAAAGCGCTACAGTTTCTATCATATACGCTACCTAAAGTTTCATATGTGCTACATAATTAAATACGCTATAGTTTCTATCATATGCATTGCAGAACACTTGATATGCGCTACTCTATGAAAAACATGCCAAAAACAAAGAAAAACGTGTCGAAAACATTTCAAATTTTGACAAATCAAATCAAAAGGAGGTTTACGCAATACATACTAGGGCTCCATAATGTTTCAGGCACTGGTGTTATCGAATCTGCTCAAATCTGTGCTGGTGGATGGGAAGTGCCATTTTTCTCACTCTAGAGCTCAAATATTTCAAAATTCAATGAGGTAACAATGCACAAATGATTTAAAAAGTTACTTTTTACCTATTTAAGGATGAATGGGAGAGTAATTTTATGACATTGTTTTATCCATGGGGAAAAATCAAAATTCTTCATCTTCATATCAATCTTTGAATAGCGGATACCATCAGATCATCTTTATCGGCCAATGAATTGGACAACAGATCAATAAAAATTTTCAAAAATCATCAAAAATTTCCAAAAAATCACAAAAATCTGAAAAATTCAAAATTTTGTCCAATTCATCACCCGAGGGGGCATACAGGCATAATTCACATCTCGCGAATTTCTTTTTTATAATTCTTTGAAGCAATGCGTAAAACACGTCACTTCAAAGAGGGGAAAAATGTATACACCTAAAAATGGTCACATTATAATAAGTCTGGTAATTAATTAAATACAAGTTATTTAATTAAATCTCTAATTCAATCTACATATGAATGAATTTAAATAATTTATTTATATTGTTCATTTTCTACATTCTTCTATCTTAATTAAATAAGTTTAGTTACTTATTTAATTTAATCACTTTTCCATTTCTTCTTAATTAATTAAATAAGTTTTATAATTAATTTAATTTAATTATTGCATTGCTTTATTCTAAATAAAGTAAATATTCTTCTTTTTTTTCCAAAAACAGAAAATCACTTTTAAATCTTCTAAAAAGCCATCTCACTTATAATTAAATATTTTAATACTTAATTAGAATCTTCTTATCCACATTCCGCACATAATTAAATATTTTTAATATTTAACTGGAAGTTTCCCAAAATCACATGTCACATGAAATTAAATATTTTTATTATTTAATTGATGAATTATCTTCAACCACCAAAACTAACTCATAACTAAAAATGACAAATGGCAAGTTGTCTTTATTTTTTAGTGAAATGGTTTTGTGGGAAGGAAACATCTTCCTGCTTTCTCTCTAGCCTCCGTCTTTTTCTCCAACTTCTCCATCTCTCACCATTCATCTTACGAGACTAAATCTCAACCGTTGATCTTTTCCAACTAAGATTTTGCCTCCAAAAATCTATAAATAAGACCTTTTGGATCTTTGAAAACACAAAACTATTTGCATAATGTGAGAATTATAGTAAAGAAATCAAGCATCTTAGGATAGCAACATCTTAGCACAACATTCTAGTTTCATTATCTTAGCATTATCATGTCCATTAGCTACATATCTACTTCATTTCACAATCATCTAGCATAAGAACTTAGTTTCTTGCATTTTTGCATATTTACTCATTCTCTAGGTTGTCATTCTGCTATGCTTTTTCTTACATAATCTGAGAGCAAGTAGGTTTAAAATGAATCCTTGGAGATAGAGGACGATGAGACGGTTTTGAAGATTTTGTTTAGTTTGAAGTGTTTTACTCTCTTAGATTCTTTGATATAATGTTTCATTGGTGTGTTATTGAGTTTAAATAGTTTTCATTATTTCACACACAGAGTCATTAACAATCTTCTTAAGGATCTTGAGGATCATTTTTTTAGATGCTTCCACCTGACTCTTTCCTTGGGGGTAATACATGGTTGAGAAGCGATGTTGGATGGAAAAAATAGTACAAATCTCATGAACATCTTAGTTTTTGAATGGAGTTCCATTGTCAGTAATGATAGTTTGAGCGATACCATAATGACAAATCAAATAGTTAAGGATAAATTTTGCTATCTATTTTCTAGTTATATAGGTTAAGGGTATAACTTCTATCCACTTTGTGAAATAATCCGTGGAAATTATAATAAACTTATGTTTGTTGGATGAAGTACGGGATATATTTCCTATAAAGTCGAGGCCCTATTGTGAGAAGGGCCATGGTGCATTGATTAGATGTAGCTCTTGTGTAAGTGCATGAACAAGATCATTATGTTTCTAACATTGGAGGCACTTCTTTGCATAGTGTATAGGTTTTTGTTCTATTGATGACCAATAGTATCTATTTCTTAGCAACTTCTTTACTAGGTTAGGCCCACTAGAGTGAGACCCACAAACACCTTCATGTACCTCTTGTAAGGAAACTCAAGCTTCTTCCATGTTGAGACATTAGAGTAATGTTCCATCAAGACTTCAATGGTATAAAGTATCTTCGAGGATAGTAAAGCATGTAGTTTGGTGGATAAATTTTTTCTTTTGGTTACTTGTAAGGTGAGGTTCTATGATTACGTGTTGGATAAAGGTGTAGGTGTCTTGCTACCAAGGTGAATCATGACCAACAACATCACACACAAGTTTGAATTTCATGATATTGAATGTTGGTATAAACAATTGTTCCACTAGGAATTCAAACCTAGAAATGTTATGTGGTATATTAAGAAGTGAAACAATGGTTGCCATAGCATCAACGACTCTGTTGTTGATTCTCGAAACCTATTTAAATAAGATGACCAAAAAGTACAGCTTAAAACTATCCACCATTCTCTTATAAGGCATCAACTTATCATCCTTATTTTGGTATTCATCATTCACTTGTTTGATGACAAACTGTGAATCACCATAAACCCATAGCTCTTTCATTTTCCATTCGATGACCATTTTTAGCCTAGTGATTAGTGCTTCATATTCGGCTATATTATTTGTGAAAGGAAATTATATATGCTTTGGGTATACTATCTCCCTGAGGTGTGAGAAAAGGATACCGACCCCTGATCCATGCTGAGTATGAGATCCATCAAAGTATAGTATCCAATGGTTTACCTAAAGTTGTCACAAGGATGCCCTCATCAGGAAAGTCTAATATTAATGGCTGATGATCTTCTATAGGTGCTTCAAATAATTGATATGTTATTATTTTTCCTTTGATTTCTTTTCTATCGACATATTCGATGTCAAATTCGCTAAGTACCATGACCCACTTCACTATTCTTCATGTGAGAGCTGCTTTTACCAATAGATATTTCAAAGGGTCAACTTTTGAAATTAGCTTGATCTGTCAATTCAATATGTAATGTCTAAGCTTCTAAGATGCGAAGACAACTACTAAACAAGCTCTTTCAATAGGTGTATAGTTAAGTTCATAACCAACCAGGGTACAACTGATGTAATACACTTCTCTTTCTATATTATTCTCATCAAGTTGTGCTAGAAAAGCTCCTAAAGCTACTGATGTCACTGATACATACAAGATCATAGCTTTATCTTGTATAGGAGGCATCAAAACTAGAGGAGTTCCCAAATAGTCTTTGATTTTCTAAAATATTGTTCACATTTTTCGTCCCATTTGAAGGTTACATCTTTATGGAGTAAGTGTGTAAAAGGAGGGAATTTATCTACTAACTGGGTGATGGATCTTCTAATTGACTGCATTATTCCTTGTAAGCTCTGCAACTATTTCAATTTCTTCGAGGGAGGAATTTCCATGATAGCTTTGATCTTTGTGGGATATACCTCGATGCATCTTCGAGATACAATGTAACCCAATAGTTTTATTGATGTCACACCAAACACACACTTCTTTGGATTTAGGCACAAGTTTTACTCTTCTAACCTATCAAATATCTTAGCCAAATTACCTAGATGTCCTTGTATTGTGATATATTTTTCTAAAAGATCATCTACATAGTCTTCCATGGTTATGTGAACATATCATGAAATATAGTAGTCATGGACCTTTGGTAGGTAGCTCTTGCATTCTTTAGGAAAAATTCCATGACATTCCAACAAAAAGTTCCCCAAGGACAAGTAAATTTTTTTTATGTTGGTCATCAGGTTCTATCTTGATTTGGTTGTATCCAGAGAAACCATCCATAAGAGAAAGAATTTCATGTCTAGATGCAAATCCACTATCATGTCAATGTTTGGGAGAGGAAAATCATCCTTCAGGCATGATTTGTTGAGGTTTCTAAAATTAGTGCAAATCCTTATGCCCCTAGTGGGTTTCAACACTGGTACCTAGTTTGACACCCACTCAGGATAATGAATAGGTACAAGGAAGCTGACATCAAGCAATTTCTAAAGTTCCACATTGACTAGGAGTTATATCTGAGGGTGCATCTTGTGAAGGTTCTATTTTATTGATTTAGCTCCAGGGAAAACTATAAGATGATGGAATACTAAAGCTGGATCCAAACTAGGCATATCTACATAAGTCCAAACAAAATTGATCTTGTGTTCTTTTATGAAGGCTATAAATTTTTTTCTTTCCTCAGGATCTAGAGTGGCTGCATGATAGGTTATCTTTGCTACCTCTGTTGTTCGCACATTTATGGGTTCAGATTCTTCAACCAAAATTGTTGATCTTTCTTGATACCTAGTGATAGGGAGATTGAATCCTCCATCCTTGGGCACCTCAGGGAGGTTTTCACCTTTAGATACATCCTTTATTTTGTCCTATTTGTGATCTGATAGCGTCACTTTGTGGTTTTTGCTAGGGGATCTAATTTTGAGTTTTGATTTTAATTTTCAATTTTGTGACTAGAGGATACAATCTCCCTACCAAAATAGGCTTCTTGTCCTAGCTCAATATCAAAAATGATCTTGTAGTCTCCAAGTGGTATATCATTTTGAAGTCCCATGAACTTAACAATAGCTTCATCATTTTGGAATATGTCCACAACAAGTGGTTGATGTTGTTGATCCCAATCAATTAATTGTGGGTAAATGAGTAGGAGTTCATGTGTTTGGGATTTCTAGGATTAAAGGAAAAGGTAGTAAGGGTATTTATCCAAGTGTCTTCAAATAGGTCTGTGATGTATAGATCATCGCTAATAGGATCATAATCATTCAATGTATCAACTACGACAGATGAAGAACCTTCCTCACAAGAGGCATTTTTCAATGTTAGGAGTAATAGTATCTAACAAACCATAGCCTAGTCCTTGATTTTTCTTAAATTTTTCCATGATAATAGGCTCTCTTATACCTTGTTCATTCAACCCAAGGCTACCTTTTCCATTGAATCCCATATATTTATCAAGATGATAACCTTTACTATTTAGATGTACAAGGATTGGAGGTAGTTCTTTTCTCTTCCTCTTTTTAGAGCCATGCAGAGAGATCTTCTTCAAACACTTCTTCATCTTTCATGTCTCCCCATTTAGTGTATACAGTAGGCTTGAAATTTATAGTGACTGGTTTAGCTTTGTTGATTTCTGTTGGTCCTCCATATGTCTTTGGTGATGGGGGAAGATTTCCAATGTAGAAGGATTGATTAAAATGATATTCTTTGAAACCATTATCAAGTACTTGGATCTTGAGATCGAACTGAGGTGGTTTGGATGATGAAGATGGAGTAGAGGATTATGGAGTTTGTGAATATGATGAAAGGGATGAAGGATATTGATGTAGGAAAATAAATGAAAATATATATCATTATTGGGAACTTGGATGATTTTCTTGTATTGTTCTTCCAATCTCTTACAATAGTGAAAGTGTTTTTGGTCAACATATACTATAACTTCTTTGTCATTATAAGGAAAATTTAAGCATTGATGGAACATGGAGGGGAAAACTTACATAGTGTGAATCCAAGGGTGTCCCAAGAGAAGGTCATAAAGTAGTTCAAGATCTAGTACTTGACATGTCATCTTTGCTATAGCTGGTTCCACCTAAACAAGAATTCTAATAGTACCTTCAAAATTTCTCTCGCTATCATCATAAGCTCTTATAGTGATGCTTTTTCTTTTCTCAATAAAATCATCAAAATATCCCAATTATTTAACCAATTTCAAGGTACAAATGCTTAAGATTGCACCACCATCTATGAGGACTCTTTTTATTTTATGCTTATGGATGAAAACTTCAAGATATAAAGCTTGGTTATGGAATGATTTGTTAGGGAGGTCTCTTTTAGAAAATACAAGGTGATGTGTAGAGGCAATGTGCCAAACCATAGCATGAAATTGATCTATATTAATTTCATTAGGTATAGAAGACTCAAGGAGAGCCTTCTCCAAAATCTCTATGTGCAGGGGATAGCTTAAGAAGCTCTAGTATAGAGATTTGGGATGGAGTTTTCTTAAGTTCATCCGCAAGATTCTAATAATTTGAGGGTTTGATGGAAAATTTTGATTGAAGTAGGGCTCTTTGGTTATTAACTTTCCCTCTTCATGTAGTAACGTTACACTCATGATTCTTACCAACTATTGTTAAACCATGGATGTTTTTATTAGTGTCATAGGTGTAAGTGGATTTTCGGTAATCCTTTCCTTTTCCTTTGTCATTTCCAATAGAATGGTTGGGGATTAGATCCTTGTAAATACCCATGTAATTATTTCCAAAGGGTCTAGGATGATGATCAATGTTAACCTCTCCTTTGTCTATCAAGTCTTGGATGAGATTATTTAACTTCATGCAACTATTTGTCTTATGACCCTTGATTCAATGGAATTCACATTGATCATTGTCATTGTACCATGGGGGTTTAAAGTTTGGCTCTTCGTAATTTGTTTGATTAGACAATTTGATGAGGTTTGTTTGAATTAGCTTAAACATGAAAACCTCCATGGGTTCCCCCAATGATGTGTATTTCTATTTTGTTTGGTAGTTTTTCCTCGGTGGTCCTCTTTGAGGGTTTTGTATTTCATTGGTTTGTTTATTGTTTTGAGGGTAAGTAAGTTGAGTGTTTGGCACATTATTTTGGGGATTATTAGGAGGTGGTTGTATGTTTTGAACAAAATTAGCTTCAACAACTCCATCATTTGTAACATTTTTGTTCTTAGCCCAAATTTGAGGTTTTCCATTGGAACCTGATGCTTGGTATTTGTTGTTGTAAATTTTTATGACACATTTTGCTATAAGTTCTCTTTCAATAATCAAACCCTTTTCATTGATTTCTTTGAAACTATTAGGACATAGCATAGTTAATTGATAGCTTATGTTAGTGTGAAGATTTGAGATGAAGATTTCAACTAGTTGCTTTTCAAGAACCGACCATTTAATTTTACTAGCTTTATGCCTCCATCTTTGTAAGTATATGGAAAAAGACTCCCCTTGGTTTTATTTTATTTTTTACAAATCAAGAACCATTATGTCTTGTTCAATGTTGTACAAAAATTGGTTTATGAATTTATCTGAAAGCTCATCAAAAGTTTTAATGCTAGATTGTAGATGAGAGAACTATTCAATAGTCGCACCTCCAAGATTTCTTGGGAAAATATCAATAAATAAGAGTCATTGTTGGAAACCTCCATGCAAGCTACAAAAAATTCCTATACATGTTTGATTGGGTCCCCTCTTCCTTTGTATTTGTCAATGTAAATTCGGGCAAAAATTATCAGGGTTAGTGGTGCAGTCACAATAGGAGGGTTCTCGAAGAGAACAGTCCAAATCGTGCAGCAAGAGTCACACAACAGAAGAAACACAAAATATGGAGGAAAATGTAGATGTAAACATTCCTATTATCAGAAATCTTGATTACAAATAGTTGGCCACATCCGGGCTTACAGATTCGGCACACATACCTAATTACAAAATGCTCAAAATACAATGCTCATATATGCGAGCGAAAAATATTTACAGATCGAAATCTATATACATCATACTCTATCTTCTTCATTCCATCTCCACATAGTGGTTCAATACTAGCTTTATATCACATCTATGTCGACCAAAGATCACCACAATCTCCAAGAAGAAAAGTGTAACATGTGCAAGAATAGGTTGGCCTCAAATCTGAAATTTATCCATGGTAGATGCATATGATGAAGTGTGGAACTAAGTAGAAGGTTGTGGGCACTCCATGGAACAAATATTAACACACCGTGAGGATCCACAAGTCACAGGAAATATCCGTGATCGATCCAACTAGCTGTTAGGTTTTGAAGTTATTCTAGGGCTAGTCCCAAAAGCTGTCATGTACTCCAGAAGCTATAACTTGGTGAAAACAGATCCAAATAAGCTGAAAACTTGGAATACGATAATTGAACATGTCCACAATGAAATCCTAGGTATGCAAGATATGGAAAGAAAACATGAAGAAACAATGGATCTACCAACTCAAACCAAAACATGAATAAAACAAGTACAAAACTAAAAGAAAATATTTTTGGTTGATGCAAGATTGTAAAGAGCCAAGGATGCTCCTGCATTAGACATCCAAGGTTAATGAAAAGTGAGCCTCTCACTTTACTAGGCCAAAGGAAAACTAATATAGTCTACCTTAGCCTAAGAAATCCAAGAAGAATCCTCCACTTGTCTACGTTTCCTCTTCACAAGATATTCTTTGTACTATCTTCCACTTGTCTTTCTCCCATCTCTAACATCCAAAAATTCATCTATCTCATCTGATTGTTGTTTAGGAATTTGTTCTTCCAAATTAATCTTATTTTCCTCACTGAATTTTGCTTCATGGTACTGATGTAGATCTGCAATGTTGAATATAGGTGATATACTCATGCCATCCGGTAACTACACTTCATATGCATTCCCTGAGTCAAACTTCTTCAATATCCTATAGGGTCTAAACTTCCTCATCTTTAGTTTACTATATGTTCCAACTAGAAATATTTCTTTCCTCAAGTACACCATCACTTCATCTCCAACTCCAAACTCCTTATGTCTTCTCTTTTCATCTTCTTTATCCTTATACTTCTGGTTCATGTTCTCCAAATGCTGCTTCACTTGAGTATGCATTATCTTCATATATTCTACAAATTCTCCTACTTATGTGCTCCTTTTATCTTCCCTACTGATGTCTCTCAATTCTGATATACCTCTAGGATGAACTCTTGTAACAATCTCAAAAGGTGTCTTTCCAATACTCCCGTTCACTGAATTATTGTAGGCAAACTCTGCTTGTTCTAGGACTAGATCCCTACTTCCAGTCTTCTCTCCGACCAAATATCTCAACAAATTTCCCAAAATTTTGTTTACTACCTTTGTTTGTCCATCTATCTATGGGTGAAAATTAGAACTGAACTTCAAATTTGTCTTCAACTTCTTCAAAAGTGTCCTCCAAAAATAACCAACAAAATTCGTATCTCTGTCTGAAACAATACTCCTAGGTAATCCATGTAGTCTGAGCACTTCTCTAAAAAAAAAATCTGCTATATGCACTGAATTTTTTGTCTTCTTACAAGGTATGAAATGTTTCATCTGAGAAAATCTATCCACTACCACAAATACTGAATTATTACCTCTTTGTGTCTTAGGCAAACCAAGTATGAAATCCTTACTGATATCCTCTCAAGGTCTTCTTGGTACTATCAAAGGCTTATATAATCCAACATTCTGACTACTCCCTTTTGCAACTTGACAAACTTTGTAACTCTACACAAATTTCTTGACATCCTTATGAATCTGTGGCCAAAAGTGATTCTCACTCACCAACGCTACTGTCTTGTCAATTCCAAAATGTCCTACCAAACCTCCACTATTTTTCTCTTTCACCAAGTTATCCCTCATTGAACTTCAGGGCACACAACTAATTTCCTCTAAAAAACATGTCCTCTTGAATTAAATAATACAACCATTGAATTCTATCCTCCAAAACTGGTTCTTTACATGCTCTCCAAGGTTCTACAAAATATGGGTATTCCTTATACAAGTTCTTAAATTCATCAAAACCTAATACCTCCACTCTCATCTATGCCAGTAAATTCCTTCTTCTAATCAAAGCATCAACCTTTCTATTTGACTTTGCACTCCTATGTTTCAAGAAAAAAGTGTAACTCTGTAAGAACTCTACCCATCTCATGTGTTTCTGATTCAACTTACCTTGACTATGCAAATACTGTAACGCTTGATGATCTGTATACAACACAAACTCCTTAGATAACAAGTAATGTCTCCACTTTTTCAAGGCTTGAACTATGGCATAGAACTCCTGATCATATACTGAATACCTTCTCCTTGCATCATTCAACTTCTCACTAAAATAGGCTACTGGTCTTCCTTCTTGACTTAACACTACTCCAATTGCATTTCCACTTGCATCAGGATCCACTTGAAACACCTTATCAAAATCTGGTAAAGCTAACACAGGTTGCTCTATCACCTTTTGTTTCAACAACTCAAAATTTTTGTCTACTCCAGATGTCCATCTAAAATCCTTCCTGTTTCCTCTCATCGTCTCTGTCATGTGGTTACAAATAGAACTAAAATTCCTAATGAACTTCCAGTAGAAACTAGCCAATACATGAAATGATCTTACCTCTCCAATGCTTTCAGGTGTAGGCCATTCAAAAATAGCTCTCACTTTCTTAGGATCCATCTTCAATCCATGTACTGATATCAGAAATCCCAAATATACCAATTCTTCCTTCATGAAACTACACTTCTTTATGTTTATCAGCAACTGTTCTTCTTTCAACCTCTGCAAAACTTGTCTTATGTGCAATAAATGTTCTTCCCTTGTCTTATTGTAAATTAAAATTTCCTTCAAATATACAATCACAAACTTACCCAAGAATTTATTCAATACCTCATTCATCAACCTCATGAAAGTACTCGGTGCATTTTTCAACCCAAAAGGAATCACCAACCACTGATACAATCCTTCATTTGTCTTGAATGTTGTTTTCCACTCATCTCCTTCCTTGATTCTGATTTGATGATATCCACTCTTCAAGTCTATCTTTGTAAAGTACTTAGCTCCACTCAAACAATCCATAATGTCATCCATCTAGGGAAAAGGAAATCTATACTTCACAGTAATCTTGTTTATGGCTCTAGAGTTGGTACACATTCTCCATTCTTCATCTTTCTTAGGTGAAAGCACAACAGGTACTATGCAAGGACTTAAGCTTTCTCTGATCAAACCTTTCCTCAATAACTCTTGCACTTGTTTTTTCAATTCTTCATTCTCTGTCGGTGTCATCTGGAGTGCTTCTTTGTTAGGCAAACAAGTTCTAAGAATCACATCCATGCAATGACTAATACTCCTTACAGGTGGTAATCCATCGGGTACATTATCTGAAATGACTGCCTCATATTTTTTCACCAACTCTCTTATCTCTTCTGGTTGTCCTTCTACATGTTTCAAGTCTTCAACTTTCTTAGGTACCAATACATAACACAAGTTCTCATATATTAGTCCATCTAGAAATCTTCTTCCATCAACCAAACAGATTCTATTAGTCGTGAAAATATTAGCTTTATGAACATCTTCCAAGGGTAACAAAGTCTACTTCATCCCATTAGCAACAATGGTGTATATGTTCTTCTTTCCATCATGAATAGCTTGTCAATCATACTACCAAGGCCTTCCCAAAAAGATATGGCATATATCCATGGGAATAATATCACACAAAACTTTTTCATGGTAGTTTCCTATCTTCAATTTCACCAAACATTGTTCACTTACCAGTATTTTATGCTCATCTCGAATCCATGCTATCTGATAGGGTTTAGGGTGTTTCAACCTTTCCAACTTCAATTTGGTTACCATTTATTCAGAAGCCAGGTTCACTGAACTTCCACTATCAATGATCACTTTACAACATTTACCAACTACTTTGCATCTGGTCCTGAAAAAATTCTTTCTCTGCAACGGTTCTTTCTCCAATTCACTTTGACACAATACTATCCTATTCACCAATACCTGTCCTTCTTCTGATTGATTAGATGATCTAGAACGATCCATAACAAGAGTTGTTCTCCTATTGTTCCCAGTCTTTCTGCTTGACTCTCCTTGTTTGTATTCAAAGGCTCTATGTCCTTCTCCACCACATTTAAAACAAGTTCCCCCAAATATTCTTTTCTCTTGTCCTTTGTCATATTTTCTACACCCTTCATTTATGTACCCACCATATCATCCTCTTTTGTAAGAGCTTCCATCATCTCTTCGGTATGAATTTTCACTTTTATTGACCTCTTTATTCTGATCTGTAAAGGTTCCTATTCCTCTTGTTGTAAATATTCTTCCTCTCTATCTTTGTTCATGTCTTTTATTTAGCTTCTCCTCTGCTTTTAGGGCACACTGATATTCCTCTTTCACACTCAACAACTTAATCAAACTGATCTCATCTTGAATAGATGACCTCAAACCATTCACATATTTGGCTACTTGTTCAATTTCATCTTTTGAATGTCTAGATCTGATATTCAACTTATAGAATTGCTCTGTATACTTTGTCACACTTGATTCTTTCTGCTTTAGGTTCTAGAATTTCTTGAACAAACTAATCTGATATTCTGTAGGCATACACTTTGTCTTCAATTTATTCACCATCCAATCCCATGATCTTATCTTCTCCTTTCCTTTTCTTTATCTATCTGTCTGCAAATGTTCCCACCAAAGGGATGCATTTCCTCTCAATTTTATATAGGAAAATTTCACCTTATCATTTGGGGTACCTTCAAAATCAAAGTATTTCTCCATTTCTATCATCCAATCCAATAATTCATCTGAATCCAAATTACCATTATAGTCTGGTGGATTGAAATGTGGATTAGTGTTTACTCTAGTTAGGGCTCTTATGAACCTCTCTTCTTCCTAATTAAGGCTAGGTTGCTTTTCTCTTGCAACTTCTTCTTGTTATTCTATCTCTTCATCACTTACATCATCAACTAGTTGACCTCTTCTCTAGGTCATTTCAACTGCTTCCAATCTTGCAGCAATTCCTCTCAACATCTCCATTATAGCTAGGTCTGCATTTCCACAAGCTCCATTTCCTCTACCATTTCTTCTTCCCACCATCTCTGTAGAAATCCTCTGCAATTACAGGTCGGATCCTCAATCCCCCACCCTACAAAAAATCTTCAAAAATACTGCACAACTTCTAACGATCTCGCAAGGAATGAATCTCGGTCTGATACCAATTGGTACAGTCATGGTAGGAGGGTTCTCAAAGAGAACAATCCAAACCTTGCAACAATGAGTCACACAATAGAAGAAACACAAAATATGGAGGAAAATGTAGATACAAACATTCCTATTATCAAAAATATTTATTATAAATAGTCGGCCACATCCGGGCTTATAGATTCGACACACAGGCCTAATTACAACATGCTCAAAATACAGTGCTCATATATGCGAGCGAAAATATTTATAGATCAAAATCTATATAAATCATAGTCTATATTCTTAATTTTGTCTCCATCTAATGGTTCAATACTAGCCTTATATCACATCCATGAGTCGAGAAACATCCGTGTTGGCCAAAGATCACCACAATCTCTGAGAAGAAAAGTGTAACGTGTGTAGGAATAGGTCAACCTCAAATCTGAAATTTATCCACGGTAGATGCGTATGATGAAGTGTGGGCCTAAGTGTAAGGTTGGGGCACTCTATGGAACAAATATTAATACACTGTGAGGATCTGCGATCGATCCAACTATCCGCTAGGTTTTGAAGTTATTTCGGGGCCAGTCCCAAAAGCTGTCACGTACTCTGGAAGTGATAACTTGCCGAAAAAATATCCAAATGAGCGGAAAACTTGGAATGTGAAAATTGAACATGTCCACAATGAAATCCCAGGTATGCAAGATATGGCAAGCAAACATGAAGTAACACCGGATCTACCAGCTCAAGCCAGAACACGAAAAAAACAAGAAAACAAATGAATGAAAATATTTTTGGTTGATGGAAGATTGCCAAGAACCAAGGATGCTCCTACATCAGTTAGGCAATGAAGAATATAAATCAAACCCTAATAAACAATTAAGTAAAATCAAGCATAAAGACATAAAACATGGAACAATATTACCAAAAATTTTCATACCACCATTGATTCACCTTCATTGCACTTCTCCATTTTAATTGAATATACTTAATGCCCTCAGATTTTGAGTATGCAAATAGGCCTAATGACAATGAAAAAGAAAAATATTGAAGATTCTAATTGACTAGGATGCGCTTGACTTGATGTTGATAGAATTGGTAGGAAGATAGCAAGATCACATAAGCTTGCATGCAGGTAGTCTCCAAGATGTCTAAGATGATGAAATGATAATGATAGAGGTATTTTATAGGAAAGACAATTTTGAATGAAAGGCTAAGATTGAATTTCAATAATCAATGGCCAAGAATAAAAGATGTAGTATGGAATATTTAAGGTTAGAGTGAAATTATAAGGATTGACGGTGACGATTAAATTATAAATAATTTAATCAAGGGTGGAGGTTAATTGCGACATGGATAGATAAGGACTTGATGTGGAAGATAAGATTGGCACAAACAAAAAGGTGAGAGGAGATTAAATAGTAATAAAATTATTTAATCTAGGTGGCCAATGAATAATTAAATAATTAAAATAATTATTTACTTATAGAAGAATGTGACAAGGGGAATCTTTTGAATTAAATATTAATTTAATTCAAAATTCACTAGAGTGGACCAAATTAAACAAATAAAATTTATTTAATTTATGACAAAAGAGGCTAATGAATAACTAAATAATTAAAATAATTATTTAATTATAGTGGAAAGTGGTATACAAATTAAATAAATAAGAATTTATTTAATTTTAGAAAGAAAGGGACTTAATTAGTGATGCAATTAAATAAATGAAATTATTTAATTAATCAAGGAAGAATAAAGATATAAATGAATTAATTAAATAATTAAAATTATTTAATTAATAGAAGACTTATGATTTCAGAAAATAATTAAATAATTAAGAATTATTTAATTATGAATGATGAAAGGGGAAATTGTGAAGAATTTAGGAGTCGCAGGCCTAGGACAATTTTTAGTGTCTACATTTTGCCCCTCTTTGATACAATGTAGTTTATCATGTTGTGTCAAAGAAACATGCCCCGGTGTAGACATGGTAAGCCTATGCCCCCTCAGAAGTATTTATAAATTTAAAAAAAAATTGAATTTTTTTGAAAATTATTCCAAAAAGTCAAACTAATAGCCAAAAATACCATTGTGACGAAAGAATTAAGTTTCAGGACCTTTGGGGTAGCCAAAATAAGGTTTCAAACATCTCCTAGAGTGCAACCAACACAAACCCTAGTCAAAAATCTAATTTTAAGGAGCTATAGATGGAAAATTACTAGGTCAAAGAACTCTTTTATGCATTTTGAGTTTGAAAATTGAGGAGCTCTGAGAGGAGAAGTTGCAAAGATGTCACCTATTCCACACACCGAGCATCAAGGATACCACGTATGGACCTTCAGACGATCAGATGGTGTAGGAGAGTCGGTAAGTACCTATGAACCCAGTTTGTCAATTTTTGATTTTACGCATTTCAAGGCATTAGAAAGCTTTAGCAGTTAATTGGATCACTTTCGATTCATTGCAAGTGATATCGTGAATGTTTTAATTTCCTACGAAATAACACAAGTGAAAAGATCACGCCTAGGGTAGGGAAAGTTAACAACCTCACACAAAGTCAACCCTTGACAAATGGTTTCAACAAACCCATTGACACATCAAAAAAGTGGTTATCAAAACTACTCAAGTCAATCCACCATCCAAATCAACCCCATCCATCATCAACCCAAATCAAAAAACCCCTTGGTCACAAACCCCATCAACCAAGGTAATAACTTGGCCACATTGCAAACACAAGGAAATCCCCAAAACATCAGTCAGTGGAACCCTTTCAATCAATGGAATCAAGGTCCTAATGCACCATTTCCATCACAATATCTAATGGTACCATCATCATCTTTCCCCTTGGTCCCTCTCATCATGCAAGATCAAATGGGACCTCAAACTTAGATTCCTCCATTCCAATCAACTATTCTACATAAAATGTTAAACTGAGGTAACCCCAACCTCTTAGCAACCATCTAGAACCCACACAAAACATCAATACCCAAAACCCATCGCAGATATCCCAACAACCAACCGATCCTACATTACAAGCACATGCCTTAGCTTTACAACAAGCACGCCAGGCTTATCAACAATTCATACAACAAGAACAACAACAAGCATCTTTATTAGCACATCAGAAATAACAAGCAACCTTAGTAACACATCAAAAATAAAAAGCAACCTTAGTAGCACAACAACAAGAGAAAGTAGCCTTAGCAACACAACAACAACAAGAAGCCCAAAATCAATCCCTAGTGGCCCAACAACAAAAATCCCAACATCAATCCCTAGTGGCCCAACAACAACAAGCACATCAAGCAACCTTAGTAGCACAATAACAAGAACAAGACCAACACCAAGCCCTAGTGGCCCAACAACAACAACACTCACATCAAGCAGCCTTAGCAACACAACACCAACAACAAGCATAGAAAGCATCCTTAGTAGCCCAACAACAATAATAAAAAAAGAAGAAGACTTAGCAACACAACAACAAGAAAAACAACAACAAGCAACCTTAGCAACACAACGACAACAACAAGAACATCAAGTAGCCCTAGTAGCATAACAACAAAAACAACAAACAACCTTAGCAACATGACAACAATAATAAGTGCAATAAGCAACCCTTGTAGCCCAACAAAAACAATGAGACCAACAACTAGCCTTAATAGCTCAACAGTATGCCCAACAACAACAATGAGCCCAACAACAAGCCTTACTAGCTCAACAGTATGCCCCCAAACAACAAAAACAACATGGTTTATACTATAGCCCTCAACAAAACACCATCAACCCAAGCATGTTAGAAACATATACGCCACCACCATCTCACCATCACAATATCCCACACCACCATACTCACCATACAATACCCCATCATATCAAAATCCCACGTACAATCCATCCACCATCCCACAATACACAACATATGTTCCTCCACCAAACCCACAAGATGATGTAGCATCACAACTTAAGGCATTGACACAAGAAATGCAAGATATCCAAATGGGAAAAATAAGGAAGCTCCATACACAACAAAACCTATGTCCCTACCCATTTGATTGAAACATCAAAATGATTCCTTTTCCTCCTAGTTTTGAGGTCCCTAAATTCGATAAACACAAAGGGGGAGAGAATCTTGTCGATCACATCAAATAATTCAATGTCATGTGTATGGAGGTTGCTTATAATGATTCCTATTTGATGCACCTCTTTCCCTGAAGCTTGACGGGCCCAACCATCAAATGGTTTTCTCAGTTGCCTCCAAGTATCAAAATATTTCAAGAAATCATTGATAAATTCATTGACCACTTCTCCTTCAACCTTGACATGGATGTAAGCTTAGAAGAGTTGTACACACTCAAGCAAAATAAAGGAGAATCCTTCATTAGTTTCTTGCAAAGATGGAGGTAAAGAGCTATTAAGAGCAAGTGGACCATTCTCGACGAACAATAGGTGTGGATTATCATAGAAAATGTTGATCTAGATCTATCCTTCCACTTAAAGATGCAATGTAACACCACTTATGATGAGCTTGTCCCTAGGGCCCTCAACATTGGGAGATCCCTAATCATAGGGAAACACATAAGTATATAAATACAACCTCCCATCCACTAGTTTTGACGACAAGTCCCACTTTTGGGCCACGGACAAGAATGTTACTAGTGATGGTGTTGTTGATGCAAAGGTGGTTTTAACTTCTCCTAAGCAAGCAAACACCCAAACCATGAACACATAACAACCATACATGCCACTGTCAAACAATCAAGCAATAATCAATGCTGAAAATACTCAATGCGGATGACAAAGAACAAATAGTGCTCCTAAGAAAAAAATCACTCCCTTAGGGGAGCCTATGGAGGATGTGTTGAAGAGGTTGATACAGTCTAACCTAGTAACACTCCGAAATTTCTCAAACTATCAAGAGCCACAATTCAATCCTCACAGCTATAGAGATGATCATTTTTGTAAATTCAACCAATACAAAGGTTATAACACACAAAATTGTTTTAGACTCAAACATCTAATAGAAGATCTTATTAAACAAGGAGACATTGATGTCGATAAAAAATCTAGGAATGAAGATCTATAAATTTACACAAACCCTATGCCTGATCATACAAAAGAAAAAATTTAAGGAAAGGCATCAACCTCAAAAAATGTGAACCATACCCATGATACCATGGTGGGACATATTTATTTATCACAACATGAGGAATCAGATACACATCAAGATACTATTTTAAAACAAAGTCCAAACCCATCAACAATGTTTAGCAATATTTTATACTGTAATGACATCAGGTGGGTATTATATTGTGATATCTCTCCCACATATGACTCAATGATTGGACATGTTGAAGAATTTCCAAATGAGCAAAAAATATCCCTTATTGCACCCATACCCACAAACTATTGCGAAGAGTCTTTCATCGATGATATATCATCCACCCAAGGATCATGTCAAGAAGAAGCTCTTGAGGATAACAAAAGTTACTCCGAATCGAGTCAAGATCAAGAAACACTATTCCCAGATTTTCACCAATAAATGAGGGACATCTTTGAAACCATTTTAAACTCCAAAGATGTCCCCGATATCACCCCTAAGATGTTTCTTTTTGATGGAAATATAGACATTCTTCATTCAAAACAAGAGTCTCCCACTCTTGATATTCCTACATAAGAGAAAACAATTGTCAATATTCTTGATTCTTACAGTGATTGTGCATCATCGACATCTTTTGAATCAGCACCAACATATTTTGAAGTAGTATCAACAGATAATGATGTCATAGAATTAGAGAAAATTATTCATATTCTCGAACAAAAAGAACCCATAGCAGTATCATGTGTTCATGACAAGTCATATTCAATGGCTATGGATAAGAGGATACATTATCAGAGCAAGGAATTAGGTATTGTCAATACCTTCACAACATTGGGGGCAATCTTGTCTACAAAAAAAATCAACAACTGGGGCATGAAGAATCCTTATGATGAAAATACTGTCAATGCTACAACTAACCGTATCATGAATTGGCATTCACCCATTGTCTTATACATAAATTGGGACCAACATAAAAAGAAAGATTCCTATCAAAGCAAGGAGAAGATCATCAAAAAAAATGAAGCAGTAAAGAAAAAAGGACATGTGAAGTACAAATGGATACCAAAGAAAAATAAAGAAAATCATCCCAATGATACTCCATCAATCAAAGAGACTATGGGGAAAAGTCAAAAAGGGAAATGTATCCATCAAAAGTGTCCTCAAATACAAAAGAAAGCTTCTCAAGCAAGGAATGAAGTATATCCCATGGTTGGTCCTAATTCCATGAAAACCTCCATTCCCACCCATCATTTCTCATCTTCCCAAGTTTGGAGAGTCAAAGGTTCCAAACCATCAACCAATCCACTTCATATTCCTTCATGCATGTCACCATCCACTCCATTCATAATATCGAATTATCGCATTGACTGTGTGTTGGCATCTACCCTTCATTAAAAGGATTCTGAAGGTACCATATCATGATGTGCACACATAGACAAGATTAATTCTGGTATCCACAAGGCAAATCAGAGCTCCGCAAGGTTGCATTCAAGTGCTTGTATCTTAGCAAAGTGACTTCTCCAAGCAGGGTATTGTTGGCATGTTATGATAGTGGCCTCTACATTAGTACCACCAGGTGGTTCAACATGAGGGTAAAACTTCCAAAAAATAAAAAATAAAAAAAATCATAAAAATAGTAAAAATAAAAATCGTCCTCTAGTGAAAACCACTTGGGTGGCACTTTAGGCAAATAATATGATGAAAACCTGGAAAATAGGCATCATGAGTAGAATTGAGCATCAATATGATCCTTCTCAGATAGAAGAATCTCATCCTTTTCATGATAAATCCAATGTTCCCTCCATCCATCCAACCTAGATTCATCTAGATACTCCCATTTATCTTGATCTTGACAAAGATTTGGCATATACTTCAACTCTACTCATGGAAATTTTTTTATAGGCTCTTTACCATTTTATCTCATGAAGTCCCATATCCCATATCTAGCATGATAAAATTTTTTTGAACTCTTCACATATACATTACTTATTTTGGTTTGTCCATTGATCTATGAAGCATTTCTAGACACTAGGGGCAGGTTATTGCACTCTTGTTTTTGAATAACTCTTGATCCATGCCCTATATCTCAGAACGTGACATTGACATCATGATCTAGGTATCGTTTACCTCAAAATCATCAAAAATACCCAAAGAATTCATAAAATCTCATCAAAAAATCACAAAAACATCAAAATCCTGTACAACTAAAATATAAAAAGATTCAAAAAGTTGTAAAGTCAAAAACACAAAACATCCAAAACACATCAAAATCCCTAAAAATGTCAAAACATCAAAAATCAAAAAATGTTGCCATGTCAAACTATAGGTCTCTGAGCTTGAACGCAGGCAAGGCCATCATTGATGTGCCCTCGAGACACCCTAGGTCAATCCCTTAGTAGTCCATCATAATAAATTGGCAATCCATCAACTGTTCATTTCTCATCAGCAATAAGTCAAAGTCAGTCAAACTACGTGGTCTCTGCGTGTATAACGTAGGCAAGGCTTATCTTTGATCAGCCCCTGAGGCCCCTAGGATAGTATTTTAGGTTAGGTTCTTGGTGGACATTCAAAAGACCCCAAAAAAATTGAAAACTCAGAAAACCCCTAAACATTCGCAAATCTCAAAAAACCCCTAAACATTCAAAAACTCAAAAAACACAGTTTTTTTTGAAAACTTAGAAAACCCAAAACATTGGAAAACCCTAAACAACCTCAAATAATTTAAAACCAAAAACATTCACATAAATATTTGAAAAAGACCAAAAAAATCCTAAAAACATTTTCAAAATCTCAAAAACATTGAAATATTTTGAAAAAACCCAAAACCATCCATCCCATATTTCTTTCACCCGCAATAAACCTTCATCCATAATAAATGGATCATCCCCTTCAACCTTTGGAAAAACAAGTAGATAGCAAGTATCGCAAGTCATAAAGTGGGAACCTAAGTGTTAAAATCTAATGTCTAGATCATAGGTAAATGAGTCAGTAGAGTTTGTATCAACGACTTATCACACACCTCATCCTAATCAAAACACCCGATCAAAATGTCCTAGGATGAATCCTTCCTGCGATGGACATCAACATCAGAAGTCACCTTGGCTATGCTAAACTGGCAAGAGATATAGATAACACTGACTATTTGCATTTGATCTTTTCTTATGATTTATCTTAATGACCCATTCCGAGGAACTCTCGATGATGTCTATCAAAATGATTTAGAGAGAAAGGAATGGGGCATCAATCATTATCTTTCATTTTTTGTGCTTGTGGTTATTCTTGTAAAATAATGTTGGTGCATACTTGCTTAGTTGTGTGTAGGGAGGTCATTTAGAGTAAATTGTTGACTATTACATGTAGTAAACATTTAAATGGGGCCACTCCTCTCTTTGCATTTTGATCTCCTCACATGGCGCGGTGGTGTCTTCAATATGCAATCTACGCATTGGTCATCCCTCCACATGTGCATAGTCTTCCATTCATTGCACTTCACACTTGAAATATGGAGGCATCACCATCATAACACTTTGAGATATATGGTATCATACACTAGATCTCCCCTGGTGCGTGCTTCCCTTTATCAACTGGCTGAGTTATTGCATTTGTTTGAAAGTTACTAAAGAATTCTCAACATACTCCACCGTTAATCCTTTCATTGTTGAAGCATTTTCAACCAATCCATCTTGTGTCTATGCTGCACTTATGGCATCCCGTGAGACCATACATACTCAAAAGATTTTTTCCCAACATGGCACGTTCCCCATACTATTTTTCCAAACAACTCTCCAATGCTGCCAAGATGTGTTTCCTTGTTCTATGGTTCGAGCCTCTACTCCATGCTATCTCTTTTCATTTGGTGCGCACCCTACTGCGTGGAACTCCTCATTGCGCACTTGGAAGTTTCCAAAGTATTTTCACATATCTATTATTGGCGTATCCTGCAATTATGGCATCCTCTGTCAATGCACAAAGTCTTCCCTTCATTCACAAGATGCCCAATTTCTATAGATCTTAGATTAATTACATCAGCAATTTGAAATCATTTGATTTGTTCCCTTAATCCACAAGTCATTTTGGATTTGCCTCCACATTTGCTTGGAAGTTACATAGCTTTTAATAGAAAATATTGCTCTATTGTCACTTTGATTTGAATAGAAGCTTCTAACAACTATTGTATTAACACATCAACCTCTTTCAGCGATTCATCCATTACCTTGGAACTTTTACATTCCTTTTTTGAATTTCACCCAATCAACTATGTAAAATATTGTCATAGATATTGGTATTTTACTTCATTAGAAGAGAATCTATCAAATCTTTTGAGATCCATTCTTGAAGAGGTGCCTCAATGAAGTCTTTTAGTATCTTTCCATTATAATTTCAAACATCAACATCAACATCCATCTATAATGAAAATGTGTCTTGCTCTTTGTTTATACGTTTTGATGCAGCCATAAAATATAGGAAGAGTTATTGTCTATTTGAAATGTATCCCCTGAAAATGATCACAAAGCCCTGGATGTGTGAGGGCTTAAGCTGCTCCCACAATCTTAATTGAAATATTTAATCTGAATAACTTCATAATTGTGTAGAAAGTGTCGGGTTCCCATGTTGGCCCGGCTAATTTTTTATTTATTTTGAAACAACTTTCAAGCTCAATTTGACCAAAATTACTCTCTAAATGCATGTGAAGTGAACATATGAATTGGGTTGCCATTAAAATTTGTTTTTTGACATTTTTGGAAAACATGTAAAATTGGGCAAGTAGGCTCTGGAATCGCCCTTGAAAACCAGTCAAATGACTTCCTCGAGACACAAAAACTTACAGGCATGCAAACATTAGTCCCAAGAATAGAGTATAACAAATGGATTGGAAAAACATGTCACGAGGTGAAAGATATTAATCTGAAAAGTTGCTCAGTCAGACTTTCTACAACAACAACTCTTCTGAACCAATTAAAAACTCACTCAACTGCCGATTTGAAAAAATAGTGAATCAACTCCTAGCGAGCTACCTTCAAACATATAAGTTCATTTAGGTACCCTGAGCATGTGTGCAAAAGGAATTTCCTTGAACCATCATTTTGCACGAAATATTGATAGTTGAAGTTGACCTCTTTGAAAAGCTTTCTAAAAACTGCAATTGCAGAACAAGGGAAATTGCATTTGGTTTCGACTTGTTAAAAATAACAAATCAGATCATGAGGCTCTAAAAATTGACATAGAAGCTCATTTAGGTAGGGAGAATGCAGAACAACACTCATTTTGGCATGACGATCAACCAATTGAAAAATGCAAGCTCAAGCAGGAAGCCACTTTGCGAAACCGAACATTTACAAACAACAGAAAAGTGCAAAAACCTTCCAGCTTAACTTTTCGAAACCTTGACAAAACTCATCGTGGGACACTGAATTTCACACACACGTTCATGTATGTTAATCAAATATGTCTACCAAGGGATTTTTCGTGAAAAATATCTGGCTTCAAATTACGACCTTCCAAAGTGGGACACTCAAGCAGATCCATCAGGTGCACTTTGAAAGTGCAGAGGAAATTTTTTCAAAATGTGCACTTCAAATTTGAAAATTTGAGAGTGCCATCACTCTCTTAGCTATAATGACCTATATTTGTGCCTGTAACTGGGCATCTGGCTGTATGGGTGGAGGAGGTCGTGGTGCCCCTAGAACCTATCCATCATGCTGACCCGACTGCTATCTTGGATCTTGGTGACCTTGATCTAGCTAATACTGTTGGTGCCCATCCCTTGGCAGTTATGCCCTATCTTGATCCTATTTCTGCCCTCAGCCTCAACCCCCATCTCGGCCCCCATCTCTGCCTCTGTCCTGACCACCATCTCTGCCTCTACCTCTGCCTCTACCTCTCCCTCTACCTCCAAGGTATCCCCCTGCTAGATCTGTCGGGTGAGTAGGTGGCTTGAACCATGCATCATAAGCTGGGGTGGTCCCCGCATCTGGTATACCCTGATCGTAAGCCCAGGGCTATGCAACAAGCTATCTAAACCCATCGATTGCCACAACGGGGTCAATCTACGCTCCCCACTACACCTCCCTCTAGGATCTGGTGAACACTATAGTGTAATCATCAGTTGGTACATATTGTACCTCCCCAAGTTACTGAGCAACACGGTCTGGTAGGTACCTGTTGACACAAAATTTTGCAGGGGAAGCAGTCTTATGGGAAACTTAGCTACTGGGGAACATAGAGCGCTTAGCTAAGTGACCTTCGGATTTTATCGAAGCCTGCTCTTCATTTTTAGTGGGGGAGGTAAAGGGTTAGAAAAATAATAGGAAATATTAAAATCTAGACTAAAGGCGATGTGCCAAATCATGAATGAAACTACTTGAGCATAGTGCCAAAAGCAAAGGCTCGAACAATAAACTGCTATCTATCAAATAGATTATCCAGAAGCACTTCAAACATAAGAATATCCTTTAATTGCATAGTATAATCTAATACAACTTTGGCCAACACAGAAGAGTCAAACATGATTTGTATTTATTAAGCTGTAGAAGATTACAAAAGCTGAAGAACAGGCATTCATATGCTATAGGAAAATAAAAGCACAGTCTAAATATCTTATCAAGTGCATGAAAAACAGAAAAGGCTGAATTGATTGGTACAGTCTCCAAACTTCAAGTTCAATAAAAATATTACAACGGTTATTCCCAGTGCTTGAGAAGTTTTTTGTCTATCCAACAACAACCTAATAAAAGAGAAGAAGAGCTGCTTAAATAAGCCATCCTAGTGCCTGAAAGCCAGATTGAGAAAGATACCCTGGCAAAAAATCAATGTTCCAAATCTCCTCGAGCCGACACCGAATAGGAAGATTGCCTAGCAGCATGCTAGCAAATCCATCCTAAGAGAAAAGATGGCCATGTAGTAGTAGCAAAAGACATGCGACATCGAAGAAGAAAACACGATAGCAAAAGAGAACAAATGGCACAGGCGACAACTCCTAGATAATCGACGCACAAGAATATGCCATGCATTGAGACATGGAGCCTAGAAAAAGAATGAGGGATGCCCCAGTGAAAAACTCTGAGAGAAAGCCACATGGGTGACGTCGAGTGAAAATAACTGCATAGTGGGCCCTACTCGGGAAACGACCAAAGAAAGCCACGCGTCACACACATGGATCTTAGCAGAGGCAAAGTGATAAGGAGTGATAGGGATCCTCGTTAGGAGGCCACATGGAAAACGTCGAAAAGTTGTGAGCGATAAAAGACAAGGCAAAGCCACGAAGGAAAGATAACCACAAAGGCTAGCGGTTCGTGAAATAAAGTTCACAGTTTGGTGACTCACATGGACATTTTGCCTACGGAATGAAGAACCCTAGAAACCTTGGTTCAACATCCCATTATCACTCACAACTGAGAGAGGGCAGCTTGCAGGCTGGTCCAGACCTCATTTGACGGTGCAAAGAGGGCTCACAGATTTTCATGCGCCAATTTGAGATCGATGATTACCTTAAAAGGCAATCCGCCATATACCTTCACCTCCAATTCAAGTTGGAAAAAGAGTTGTACCAACTGATGCATGATACCTTCAATATTTTCGGTGGTCGAAGACTAATCAATAGAGAGGTTTTTCTTCTTCTCCTCAATCCTTGCAATTATGTGCTCGACACCTGCTACCACCTGATCTGTGATGAAGGGCGATGAGAGGCCTCACTGAGTTAAGCAGAAAAATTTCACTCGCATGTCATTGTAATTTGATTCAATCTGGCTCTGCACTCTGCTACATGCTGGATGACCTTGTGCATGGAAATGAGAATGTTTATGCCCATAGCCACCATTGTCCGATCCTCAATACCTACGTCGGTGAGAGCCTCATCGAAAGCTGTATATAGTTTTCCCGACAAAAGCCTGGCCTCCGAAACTTTACTGGAAGTCATCTCCGGCCCCTGCTGTATTATTTCACTAATTATTCCGCATAGGCTGGTTGCTTGTGCCATAAAATTCAGGGTGGGCTGCAAAGTAAGGCATAATGCCTTGAACTTATCCTAGTACGATGCATATAACTCCTTGGAAATTTCCATTGAGCTCATTTGTGGTGCAGGAGGTTGGGCTCTCAAAATATCTAACTCCGCAACTCTGCTGCTCAGGTCTGCCCTCAACTCCGATAAGCTTCCGTCCAAAATGGACAGTTGACTCCTTAGAGTGGAAATTTCCTTATCTTTCTCTTCCAAGGCCAATTCGACCTATTTCCCCTTTTCAATTTCTGACTGTAGAGCGGAATTCATCTCATTTACTTCGTCATTTGTGCTCTGTCAGAGCTGCTTCATATTGTTATCTCTCTGCTTCAAATTGGCATGGAGAGTTGCCTTGTTCACCCAGTATTGGTCAATTTCATTTCACAGGGCCGAAACGACATCCGCACCCAAAGCCTGATGCTTACTCACTTTTCCCTCCAAGGCATTCCTCTCGGCCAATAGGCGATTAATTTCATTTTCCTTGGCCCTATACTTGTTTGCCCAAATATCAACCTTGCCTTTTAGCTCCTTCAATTGCTTCTCCTTTTTCTTTGCTTGGCGATTGAGCTTGAGGAAGTCGGTGGTCACTACCCTCTGAGTCTCCTCCATTAGCTCAACTTTATCCTATGGATGAGCCTGATGCAAGTCCAGCCCAATGGCATTGAAAAAATAATCACTCAACAACATTTCTCCGACCGGTTTGATCACGTTGGGGGTGATCTTTGCAAACATCAGTGAATTCTAACTCTTGTGGAATACCATTTGCAAAAGAGGCTCTACCTATCTGCCCACATCCTTTTCTCTTCTTTTTTGAATTCAGCTTGAGCGGGCGCTTTTGTTTGCATCTAGCTGTGAAAAATATTCCTAGGAAGAAATACCCAATCCACCAGCAAAAGGAAACTCTCGAGGGACTGCTAGTGGGAAGGAAAGCGTGCTCAATGCATCGGTGTACTTGCTAGGCCTTGTAATAACTACCGGGGAGAAGGGTGGAATAAATTGGCCACCTAGAGATGATGATAACATGGTATAAGGAAAGGCCAGGGAAGCACCAACTGAAAGGTTGGGCCTCGGGGATGAAAATTGTTGGCTCATAAGGTCAGGACTAGCGACCATTTGTGTTCCAGGGGTGGAATGAAAAGTAGGGGATGGAAATGGAAAATCGGGAGGGAAAATATTTGACTGCCCTAGATATCCAGTGATGGGAATAGCTGGTGCAGATGAAATAGAAGGGGAAAACAAGGAGGAGACCAAAGACATAGAAGAGAGGGAAGAGGGAGGAAATAATACCTGAGGTTCCTGAAGAACTGTAGCCGATACCATCTATTCTTCATGTTGTGACTCCTCACCTCTAGCAGACTCTCTCGTTCATGACCGCTTCTCCTCTAGAGAATCCTCAAGGTTCACAATAACCTTCTTCCTACCACCAGAACTCCTTGGCCTCTTTCTACCTGATCTAGCAGAACTAGAAGGCTCTGAAATTTGTGTGTTTGAAGAGTCCTCCTACTGTGCATGTTTTCCACTGACAGTCACCCCGTGTGTTAGATATTTTTCAGTGACAGGGGGTCTCTGGGTTACCTCCTCACTGGGTTCCATGGTATCACATCCCCTCTTAAAGAATCTCTCAGACTTCGAAGGGTTCGAGGATTTCTCGTTGTTTGAATGCTCATGAACCCAAATTTCGTCAAACTGATTTTTCGACTCTACCTCCTGGAAAAGGCCACTTGTTGTCTTTATCTCTTGCCTGTATATCCAAAAGTCTCTAATTCTTTTGGGCTTCCATTCGAGCCTACTCAACTGGCTGCACAGGTACGGGCTCATCTTCTGATTTTGGTTGGGCTTCCCCAAAATATGGTAAAAGTTCAGCCATGGTGGTCACCCCTCTTTAGTAGGAAAATATTGAAGGCCTACATAAAATTTCAAATTCCCCTCTTCAACATTTTTCTGAAGGTCCCAGAATGCCCAAGGCTGGTGTGGAATTTTTATGCCAATCTCTGACAGATTATTCTCTGGGTTGTATTGTCATGTGTCATTGATAACTACCAGCCCAAGACTACCCAATTTAGAGTACAATAACTCCAAGCTGTTAACCTTCGAGCTCTTCTTCTTTACTAGCAATACCGAACTGAACATGACCGACAACATCAAATAGGAAGTCACATGCCTTCCTCCCTTGTAGTCATTCTCAACGTTACTTAGCTACCACAATGCCTCCAAGGCCAACACTCTATCATAAACAATGTGTGGGAGCTGGAAGGGTTCCCAGACAAAACCTTGCATACGGAGTTTAAAGAAATTCGTACCAAAGCACCAATCACAAGGCGGCAAGAGGCCTCTTAACCATGATTTTTGTGTTGGCGACAATCTCATGGACATGCTACTCCCAGAAATATCCAAAGCCCATAAAGTCAGAGCTAGGAACGAATTCGAAAATGCATAATAGTCAAAAAATTTCAACAGGTTGGGAGTCCATGTCGAAATTGGCTTCCTCGCACCACTTTTGTCAAAAATGGCCAGGGCCATGAATTGCTTGAAATAATCAGGATTCTGATGCAAAATCATGTAGACCAAGAAAGAAGAATACCTTAATCTAGAACCAACCTTGAATTCATGCAGCTATTGTATTATCCCATCAATTATAACCTTTGTGAAGTCCATAAGCGGAGGCATGTTGTTCTTCCTCAACATAAAGTTGAGACTCATTTGGAATTCGAAAACCCCTTGTTTGTATCCAGCCCACAAACTAGCGCTAACATAGAACAGACGGAAGAAGACCCCGATTTTAAGGCACCCAGGGCAATTGGGAATCTGGGAGGTGTTGAAACATTTGTCGGCTGAGTTGTCTCAGTGTGATAAAACTATTGCGCCAACCAAAGCGTTCTCATGTACTCCTGCATCCTTTGAATGTCAAAATCTTCAACATTCTTGAGCGAGGGGAATGAGATGCATAGCATATCTTGCAGGGCTTGGGGGATGATAACTACCCTCAAATTAGGGCCACTTATAACTCCATTCTGAGGATCGAATCTTGCTATGCATGGCACCATAATTTCTGGGAAATAATGCACCAGAGAAACCATGTACTGGGGAAGCCCACAGTTCCATAAACATTTAAGAAAAGGGTATGACATTTTATTCATCTTTTCGCATGCAGCCTCCCTCAGGCTTTTGGGATTCTGAGATAACTCAGGATCCAAAACATTATCCCAATCCTCTAATACTAGGGCTTTATTTCTAGGAGAAATCATGCCAAGTATTTTCTGGTCCACTTGACTGGTAAAGGGCCAGGAAGGCTTTGTTGGGATGCCTGGAGTAGCATAAGACTCTTAGCCATATATGTTTACATAGGGTGCCGTCAATATTTTCTCATTAATATTCTCTGGGACCAGGGCCTGTGTTGAACTTCCTACAATTTTAACCATTTCTTTGTATCTGCAAGAGGCTTCGCAAACTTTGCAAATGACTTAGCTTCTGAAAATGCTTTCTCTCTTTGCGAATGACTTAGCCATTTTCACTTTTTGATAAATTCTCACAATAAATGCCTTTCGTGTGTCTAACCTGCTTTTTTATTTTTGTGAAAACTATCTTAGCAAGTGTACATGCCAGCCTTTCACATTTAGTTGCTACATGCACCACCAAATTTTTCATGCATGCAAAGAGATCACCAACCTACCAAAATACTCTTCATATTTAAGGGACATGACTTTGCATGAGGTGGAACCTGATTTTTCTTGGACAACGCACCAAGATATCCTTGCCATATCTTTCACAAGCTCCTTTGCATTTACTGATTTCCTGATTGTACTTCGACACATCATCCAATGACTTTATCAAAAGATTTGCCTTGATTCAATCAGGAGGACAACTCCTTATACAGACACCTGGCCTATTGTCATTTCATTTAGCAACTTGAATGGAACAATTTGCAACTGTACCTAATCATTCACATCACTTCACATGTCACGACACTGATTATCATGGCTTGATAGCACCATTTTCCTTTGACGTAATCATAGATTGATTCGTCGGGCGAACCCCAATCAATCTATAAATAGGGCCCTTAGCAACCTTGCTAATCACAATTACCTTCAACATTCTTATTTAGTAGGCCCTAGTTAATCTTAGCAATTTCATCCTCTAGCTCGAGTATCAAGCAATTATGGAGATGCTAATTAGACTAATTTGCAAAAAGACCCAGGCCGTATTTCTAGGAAAGGTTAGGTGCAGGTGCCTGAAGCGCATAATAGGCATAAAAAACCTATTATATGTAAAGGCGATGAAATGGGTCCTAGGAAAAGACTATGTAGAATATGAGGACCAATACAAGGTAAACACCAACATCTACTCTCACTTTGTCGCTTCGCTCTTGGACATCAGCGTTTCCAAACACAAAATTTTGAAGTTGACCAAGTGAGTCTTCCCTCGGTGTTACCTTAGAGGATTAGAGTAAGTAGTGTAGGTTGCCGAATTTGATCATGGGGTCCCTTCTATTAGCAACCTGCATCGACTGCTACTGCATGGAGGACCTATGCCAACCAGGCCCTTTTTATTCGGCTTTGAGCTGGAGACCCACGAAGAACATCGCTCCAATGTTCGTGCTAGCTGCTACTTCCTGATGCAGATACATCATATTGAACCCTTCCGAAACATGCAGCGGTATGAGGATTTTGAGATAATGGTGTTTCCTCACCTTGCACCACCATTTGCTACTATTGCTAGTCCTTCCTCTATTACAGAATTGAGAAAAGATAATCCCAATTTTTCTTTTTGCCTTTTTGCCAGCCTCTGCCTCCCTATAGCAGATATATATGTATATTTTGATACATGGCCACTGGCCTCCACTATATATAATGTAAATGTTCCAGAAATAATATAATACGCATGTTTTTCATATCTTGGCTCATTTACAATGTATCTCAATTTCTTGCAATACTATTGTCGTTTTCAAAAAGCACTGAGAAAACCCAAAATTTAAAGTAGGAAAAATAATTACATCTTTACAATTTACAAACCCACTACATAAGCAAAACTAATTAAACTTTTTAAGGTGTATTCCATTAACTGGAATACCCAAGGCATTACTTTCCATGTTTTCTAACTCGAAAGAGTTAAACTGTTTGCACTGGATGATTTTAAAAGGCCCTTCCTAGAGACTATCAAACTTTCTATGTTGGCCAGGATTTGCCCCGCACTCGTTGAACTTGTGCACCAAGTCCCCGCATTTTAGCTCCTGGTTAGATGTCTTTATCAAACCACTTCTTCACCACCTACTGGGGGTTGTTCATGGCCTCAAGAGTATGCTCTCTTTTCTCTTGTACCTCCATAGCTCCGTTCTGCTCGATTTCAAGAGATTTGAGCAATTGGAGAGCAGGGATTTCCATAGCAATAGGAAAAATGCCTCCTTCCCGTACACCATCTCGTAAGCAGATGTCTTTAATATCTACTTGGGCCTGATACGGTCTTCCCATAGTGTTGTTCGGAGGTTTTTATGCCACTCCCTCTAGTGTTCCGAGCCTATCCTTTTGATTAACCTGATGAGGTTTTTGTTTGTGGATTCCGCAAGGCCATTCCCCTGAGGGTAATAATTAGAAGAGGTTTTCAAGAAAACCCCATATTTCAATGCAAATTGGCTCATCTTAGAGTCGAGCAAAGCTTTAGCATTGTCAGAAATAATTATTTTCGGTGGGCCAAATCTAGATACCAATTCCTCCAGGAAGTTAACAATTTCTACTTCCGTTGCATTTTTTAATGGCACCACCTCCACCCATCTGGTGAAGTAGTCAGTTGCTGTCAATATCCACCTATGTCCAACTGATGAAAAAGGGTTAATCATACCAATGAAGTCCAGACCCCATTGAGCAAAAGGTTCCTCCACTACTATGGGTCTTAGTGGCATAGCAACATTCTTAGACTTTACTAATGAAAATGAGTCATTGAATAGTGCTGGCTAGAAATAACCAACACATATGATTTTAATTGTAGTAGTTCTTGCAGAAAAGTGCCCTCAAGCTGGGCTGTTGTGATATTGATCTAATATTCTTTTGGCTTGTTCCTCATTCACACATCTTAGTAGGACACCATTAAAATTTCTTTTGAAAAGTACTCCTTCTAAGAGAACATAACTGCTATTTTTCAATCGATAGAACCATCTCTTGAAGGAAGGGAGATTGGTCAGATACCTTCATGTTTGCATGAAGTTTATCCTAGCCTCTAGCCAATCGCCCTCAGAGCTTTCTTCATTCAGTAACACAAGTTTCAAGACTTTGAGCTTTGTCTCTTGTTCATTGTTTTCGGTGAGGTACTCACACAGTCCTTTTCCATTAACAGTCTTGACATGCTTGATCTCAATATCATACTCCAGGATCTTGGTAATCTAGTTAGCTCTTTTCTCGGTGATCTCTCCTTCCATAATATATTCCCGCACACTAGGATGTGGTACACAAACAATCACCTTATTGCATGATATCAGGTGCTAGAACTTCTTAAGCCCTTTCACAATAGCAAAGACCTGCTTTTCTAAAAAATTGTACCTTACCTCATACTCCTTTAAGGTGCACGAGTAGAAAGCAACATGAGATTATTTTTTATCTTCATCATCCTTCTGCATAAGCACCGTGGCAATACTATTTCCATCACTAAAAAACATATATGATAAAGTCCTTCGACAAGTCCGAGTTGATTAATACAGGGGCTGAAGAAATAACCTCTTTTATAATCTCAAAAGATTTTCTGGCCTCCATTGTCCACTTGAAAGTCTAGTCCTTTTTTAGCATCAAGGTAATTGACCGAATGATGCCTACAAAGTTTGCAATGAATCGACTGATGAAATTGACCTTACCCAAAAAAGATTGCACTCCTTTCTTGTTTACGGGTAGAGGAAGCTCCCAGATTGCATCAACTCTTTCCAGATCGATGGCAATGCCCTCCTTTGAGACAAAATGTCCCAATAGCTTCCCTTGGGGGACTCCAAACACACATTTCTTTGGGTTTAGAGAAATTCCAAATTTTTGGCATTTCTAGAAGACAAGCTCTAAATGATCAAAGTGATCATCGACGGATTTGGAAAACACTATCAAGTCATCCAGATAGATAAGTATAATCTTATGTATTAAATCCCTAAAGGCAATATCCATAGCTCTTTGAAAGGTGGCTCAGACATTTGAAAGTCCAAAAGGCATCTTAGCATATGCATATGTTCCCCACTTTGTCGGGAACGCTGTTTTGTGTTGGTCTTCCTCCATTACACGAATATGATTGTAGCCCAAAAAACCATCCAACATTGAAAAATTTTCAGAACCAGCTATTAAAATTACCCCCATAGAAGGCAGGGGTAATGATCCTTCAAGGATGCTCTATTCAAGTCTTGGAAGTCTACACATAGTCATATATCACCATTATTCTTTTGGACTAGCACCAGGTTAGACACCCAAGTGCTATGCTTGATTGGGAACACTATTTAGGACACAATCACTTTATTCAACTCTTGTGACATGAGTGACTCAATCTTTGGGTTCACAGGCCTCTGTCTCTGACGAACTAGCTTTGCTTCTTCCAATAGCTCAATTGTATGCTGAATAATCCCGAGATCATATCCCTTAAGATCATCATATGTCTAGGCTACTACGCCCGAATATTCCTCACAAAAGTGCTTTAGCCTATTTTTATTCTTTTGAGATACCCCCTTATCGACCTTGAGCTTTTTGTCTTCTCCGATATGCAAATTGGTGTAGTCACTTTTGTCAGCTACAAGCTTCCTTTTATCTTTCCTTGCATCATCAGAATCAAAAGGACTCTCCAAAGTGACTAGGCCTCTCAGAAGCTTGTTGGATTTCAATTGGATTACTTGATCCCCATAGGCTTCGGCAATCTTTGGTTGCAATTGGTCAGAAAATTCCCCAGATGACTGGAGAAATGACACAATATGAGCATCACTATCGAACACTTTCCAGTCTTGATCATTGTTCAGAACAACAAGTCGTACAATTACTCTCACTACATGTTTATTTTTTAACAACTTAGAGGTTGGATGAAACTGAGCCCTGATAGTTGCCATGTGGTCAACTTCAGAGTTCTTCTCCCTCTGTATAGTCTGAATATGAAATGCCTCAAAGCTTTCAATAAGATCCCAGACCCTATGCTGGTATGATCACATACATACATTCTTTGTAGCAGAAATCCCTCGAATTTGGTTGACCACCAATTTCGAATCTCCGAACACTCTTATTTGCTTTGCACCCATTTGTTTTGCAAGGCTCAAACCATGAACAAGGCCTTCATATTCTGCTTCGTTATTTGAGCATGTGAACTGGAAGCGATAAGACCTCAAGGTCTTTTCTTCGGACGGAGATGTCCAACATATTCCTACTCTAGCTCCTACTCTGCATCTTGCTCCATCAAAGTGCAAAGTCCATAACTCCGAGGATGTTTTGCTTCCAGAATCTTTAGTAACTCTGGGCATAATCTATGCTTCCTCATGTATGACATAGATTCCAAGCCCAGTTGAATGATAATTTCCAAAAGGGTCTGTGTCTATAAACTCATTCAACAGAGCTTCTTCACTCTCCATCCGGGAGCTAGTTGCTTCTTCTTCCTCTAGAAATTCAACACTGAACCTTTCTTCCTAGGTAATTGAAGTATGTGTCGCTTCAAAGTTGATCAGGGCCTCATCAGCAACATGTTCAGAATGCAAAGTTTCTGATAATAGTTTCATCTTAGCTCCATGTTTGGTTCTCAATATCAGGTGTGACCAGTCTAGTGCTAGATATCCTCCAACATTTGTTGTGAAATCTCGAGAAAAACATATCTTAAACAGAGGAGAGACATCTATGAGTACGGTATCCTGGTTCATAGTGATACTGGGGCAGGAAAACAATGTCATAAGAAATTCCTTGATTACCCTGATGGTATCAAATTTATTTTTCATCTAGCTGTATGACTCCTTTGTTAAGAGGCTCATATTTTAGCCCCAAAACATCAGCCAGTTGCTTAGGCATGACATTGGTGGTAGCACCAGAGTTGATCATACAATTTTGCAATAACTTGCTACTAATGATAAGCGTTAGAAAGAAAGGCTTAGGTTTAGGCTTACTCTCTTTTCCAGCTTCGAGCTTTTCTTCTGGTTGATTTGTTAGCACTTTATCTAGGTCCGACTTGGATATCTTTTCTTCACTGGGCTGACTAGGCATCTTCACATCTTCCTCTCCTGACAATGCTTTTTGTAATAGCACCTTTTGCTCTGGAATAGCCAGGATATCCCACAAAAAAACATTGGTAAAGGATTTCTTTAGTTGTTCCACCACATTGAACTACATTCGTGACTAATGAGTCATGGTTGCTTGCTCCTTAGGCCTCACAGCTAGTGTATCTGGTTGTTTGAAAATAGTCAGGGTGATCATAGGACCCTTTGCTTTCAGAGAAGGTGGATTTAGAGAGCTGGGAGTAGCCACCTTAGACTACTGTGGAACTGACTATGGGTTTGTCGATGGACTGGGCTTTGACTGAGATAGACCATTACTCGGTGTAGATGTGAATTATTCGGTGAGTCTCTGCTTTGAACGTGAGTTGTAGTCTGATTGCACTTGGGGCACTTGAGTTATAGGAATGTCATTCAAAAATGCTGACTCTTCTCCTTCCATCCATGAAAAGAGCGATTGGTCTATAACTATGTCTAACTCCTGCTTTATGGACATCCCTTGCATTTGAGCAACGACAACTGCATTATCCATTTGTTGAGAGGAATATGACTAGTTTCCAAAATCAGGTCCACTGCCTTGGCTACGTTGCTCCACAATCTTCTATTGCAAATTTCCTCGTGGATAATTTTGGGGCATGTGTGCATCATTACAAGGAAAACACCATGAATTAGTGTCTTTCGCTAGGTTATTCTTTCCTTCCACTAGCTCCTTACTTGAACTAGGATGGATGGTCTACATCAGCAAGGTCACTAGAACAACTTGGTTATTTGGCTGAGCTTGAGTATTGCCGCACGATCTATCTTGCCACTAATTTGACTGGTAAGGAGTTTTTTCGCTTTGATAATTTTGGTAAGCCGACTTTTGATAGCTATACTGCTACTTGTTCATGGTAATCAATTAATTTTTCATAGTCCACATCTGTTCTCTCATCTCATTCATCTCGACCGTCAGGGGGTTAGTCACTAGAGCTACACTCGACGTCTTTCTCGGGTACACGTACATACACTGGGGAGGAGTTGTAGGAGCACTGGTCAAAGCTGCTTCAACTTCTGTGACATTGAATTCTGGGAACAATGGCATGATGGGTCTTGGTGCCAACTTTCCAGCAGCAATAATGTTATTCTTTGCAGTATCAGCAAGACCGTAAGCATCAGGTAGAGTATTTCCACCAAGAGCCTATAGCATCATGGAAATATCAGCATTAATGGACTTCAAATAGAACATGAATACCAAATCTGGAGGTGGCCGACTACCAACATGAACTCTCTGCAAAGTCGAATGAAACCACACATTGAAGTTAGGAAGAGCTTTATGAGGAGCTCACTTTATGCTGGCCAGCTGATGATATAGTGAAGACCTATCGCCAACATTTGAAAAGCGCTTGTAAAATGGGGTTCCAAGATCGTCCCAAGTAGCAACCATATTAGCTAGAAGAGTTCTATACCAGTTCAACGCCTTTCCTCAGAATGAGGAAGCAAGCAATCTTAGAGCTACGTTTTCATTAGAAACACCATGCACTAGACACACATCTGCCACATCTTGCAAGTGCTCTATCAGTGTCTTCGATTCATCCCCGAAAAACTTAGGGATAACTTTTAAAGCAGAAGTGGGGATTGGAGCCCATACTATAGGAGGCATAGACACTACTAAAGGACTACCAGCATCCCAGGCTACATAATTTCTAGCGGCCATAGGTGCAGGAGATGAAGGAGAAGGGGGAGGTGAAGGAATACCTTGCTGACCTCTTGGGCAAATAAAAACTAACGGTGGTATGATTAGGCCAGGGAATCTTGTAGTTTGTGAGCTAGTTACGTGCCTATGGCTCATACACACTTATATATCAAGCGAATGTGCTAGTTCACATCCCATTGGGTGTGCCAGAAAAAGAACTATTGACACAAAACTTTGTAGAGGGCAATAGTCTTATGGGAAACTTAGCTATTGGGGAACATAGTGCGCTTAGCTAAGTGACCTTCAGATTTTATTGAAGTTGGCTCTTCATTTTTAGTGCGGGAGGTAAAGGGTTAGAAAGATAACAAGAAATATTAAAATCTAGACTAAAGGCGATGTGCCAAATCATGAATAAAACTACTTGAGCAGAATGCTGAAAGCAAAGGCTCGAACAATAAACTATTGTCTATCAAATAGATTATCCATAATCACTTCAAACATAAGAATATCCTTTAATTGCATAGCATAATCTAATACAACTTTGGCCAACACAGAAGAGTCAAACATGATCTGTATTTATTAAGTTGTAGAAGATTACAAAAGCTAAAGAAAAGGCATTCATATGCTATAGGAAAATTAAAGCACAGTCTAAATATCTTATCAAATGCATGAAAAATAGAAAAGGACGATTTGATTGGCACATTCTGCAAACTTCAAGTTCAATAAAAATATTACAAAGGCTATTCCCAGTGCTCGGGAAGTTTTTTGTCTATCCAACAACAACCTAATAAAAGAGAAGAAGAGTTGCTTAAATAAGCCAACCCACTGCCTAAAATCCACATTGAGAAAGATTCCCTGGCAAAACATCAACGTTCCAAATCTCCTTGAGCTGGCACCGAATAGGAAGATCGCCCAGCAACGTGCCAAAAAATCTATCCTCAGAGAAAATATGGCCATGCAGTAGTAGCAAAAGACACGTGGCATCAAAGAAGAAAACACTATAGCAAAATAGAACCTACGACACAAGTGACAATTCCTAGATAATTGACGCACAAGAATATGCCATGCGTTGAGCACACGGAGCTTGGTAAAAGAATAAGGGATGCCCCAGTGAAAAGCTTCAAGAGGAAGCCATGTGGGTGACGTCAAGCGAAAATAACTGCATAGTGGGCCCTACTCGGGAAATGACCAGAGAAAGCCATGCGTCACAGACATAGAACTCAATAGAGGCAAAGCGATATAGAGTGACAGGGATCTCCGTTAGGAGGCCACGTGGCAAACGTTGAAAATTTGTGAGCGATAAAAGACAAGGTGAAATCGTGAAGGAAAGATAACTGCAAAGGATAGTGGTTCGTGAAATAAAGTTCATAGTACCAATCTATCATCATATGCTCTCTCCCCTATAAATATCAGGTCTACCAACAAAAATACAGGTGCTATTGATCATCATATCATGTTGGATGTTGTAGCCATGACCTCCATCTGAACATGGTCATGTCATCAATGAAACGACACCAATAAGATAGACCTATCGGCCTGGTGTGCTATAATGTCATCGGAACCCTATATCTAAAGACTACGGGCTCATCCTCATGAATGTTTGCCAAAACCACCAAGGGCCTGAAAACTACAATATGCTCATATGCCTAGATATGGAGCAGTGTAATACCTGCTTCGATGCTCCTATCCTCATGGTAGGCAACCTCATGCATGTTGTGGTACAACAAAGAAAGAAGAATTGGACTCCATGCATACATGGTGGTCCTCCTGATCATTCCCTCCCATGCTACTCCCCAGCTGAGACTGAAACCTCTGCCCCGTTGGTCTAGGGAAATCACTCCAGAGATCAATCCAGCTACAAGCAATCTGAAAATGGGCACTTGATCCTGATATAGATCAAGGTCAATATGAGATCTCCCTAGAATGATCTGACGTCCATGTAGAAGGGAGATACATGTGTCTCTCTCGACATCCATGTCATATATGACCTGCTCTCCATAAATTGACAACCGCAATATGTGCCACACGACCTCCAATGTAATGGTGGCCTCACTGGTGGGCAGGTGAAATGAAGAGGTCTCGCTATGCCACCTTTCAATCAATGATGTCATCATAGCAAGGTGGGTCAAGACCTTGGGTAAGAAGGTGATGAAGCTTAACCCCAACATACCCAGCCGCTCCATGTCCTTGTCATCAAAGTCTCTCGTTGCAGCCAAAATTTTAGAATGGTGTTCTCACGAAATCAATGACGGAGGATCTCCTGTGCGCATCGCACACACAATGTCAATTTGCCAAAAAATCAAAAAAGTGATCAAAATAAGGGACTTTTCATTCCAAAATATCAAAAGTTTCATTGAAATCAATAGTGTCACTCTTTCAAGGGTGCATTGTTGTATACATTTTGAGGGTGCATCACCAATTTGGTGATGCGTGTCGCTATGCTCAATAGTGAATCAACATTGCATGTGTCACTCTATTAAAAAACTTGGGTGCGTTGCTAAAAGCTATGTGCATCACCCACTGCTTTCGAGTGATGATGAACCTAATAAGTTTATGTGTCTATATTAACCTAGCAATTCCCTAACCAAATGCGTCACCCAGCCAAAAAACGGTGGTGCACCACTAGATAAAAGGTGCATCACTATAAAATTGATAGCGACACTTCTGATGTATCAATTGCACCGCTATACATCTACGCACCTAGAAACCTAATTTTGACCCCCTATTAAATGCACCTAAATGCAAAAAATCAAGACAAGTTTTGAATCACATACCTAGGGTCCTGCGTCTTCTCGACGTTGGTACTCTCAAACCCGATTTGCAAGGTGAAGAGGAAGCACATGGTGATCCATCTTGCCAAGGTGTCAGAGCTCCAAATGCACAAATATCTAAGGGTTGAATGCACAAATGACTTGAAAATGACCCTTCATCACCTATTTAAGCCTAAAAATTAGGGTTTTTTGCCCTAATTTGAGCAAAAAGCTAGGGTTTTGACCTATTCCCACCCTGTGCAATCTATTTAGAGCCATTTTTTGCATTTTTGAAGCCATTTCTGGCATTTTGGGGCCTATTTTAGAACTTGAACCTATAATTTACCTTTGTCAAAAAATCAACCCAAAATTAAAAAATTTCGCCTGATTTCTTGAGGGGGCAAGGAACTAGCTAATTCCTTCTACTGGGGCAACAATTTTTTTTTATCTAAGCAACAAATTTTTAATCTGAAAAGTGTCAATCTTTGAACCAACATAATAGGTACCTCGCTTCAAAGAGGGGGAAAATGTAGACACTTAAAAATGTCTTGAATGGTATTACACACTTAAATTCAATATACTAACACCATTTCATCCTAAAACCCATCCTCTTTTCGCTTAATTGATTAAATTAGCCTAGCTATTTAATTAATTGCATCATTTTCATCTATTAACCTGATTAACTTAATTAGGTGAATTCATCTCCTTTCATGCTAACATTTCATCCTATTAAATTAGATAAATCAAATTATCTAATTTGATCCATAAATCCTCTTATTTAAATAAATAACCCTAAGCTATTTAATTAAATATTGTATCACTCCCCCTTTTCATTAAATAAAGCAATTATTTAATGAATATTCTATTTCCTCTAATTTGCATAATTGAAACTTTATTTATTATCAAATTACTAATTAAATCTAATCCCCCCAGTTGTAAGGGAATATTCCTTGAGAATATTCCTCCTTTGCACATTCCTCCAAAAAAGGAATATTCCCATGAATATTCTTTTGCACAGTTAAATTTGGTTTTAATTAACTATTAAATATCTAATTTTCCTCACCCATGAGAATATTCTCTTGCTTCACTCATTTGAAAAAGGGAATATTCCTTTTGGTAACAAACTTTCAACAAGACTTCTTGTGCAAGTTTTGAAAGTGTGTTTCTTTGGATGAATATGATCCCTTGATTAGTATCATCTTGCATCCTCAACCCTTGATGGGAATCCATGATCCATGCCTCCATCTTCCTTCCATATTGACCATTGATTGATCAGATCAATTTGAGCCCTTGATTTTTCATTTTCTCTCCTATAAATACATCATCATTTGAAGACAAATGGATCCACCTTTTCAAAAGAAAACTTATGCTGTTGAAACTCATCCATCCACCTTTTAATAGAAAACTTATGTTGTTAAAATCACTCTCATCTTGCACTCATATTTCATGTTTTAGAAAGAATTTTAGGCTAATTTCTTGCTTCATATTAGTTTAGCTTCCATTAATGGCTTCCATGGTAACTTAGGTGCATCCATTTAGCATATTTGGTAATTAGGGTTTTAATATTTAAAGCTTAAACTTCATTTAGAATAGCTTTTCATACACCCATATCAATCATCTTAGCATATAGCATGTTAGAATAGCTTTCATCATGTTAATTTACCTTTTAAACTATGCTTTCATACACATCTCTCATCGGTTTCGTCGTTTCTCTTCAATAGAATGGATCAAAACAAGCTCATTCATCCATGAGATTGGGAAAGGGTTGCCATTCCACATCAATGTGACACCAATCCCCAATAGGATAAGTTTCAATGGATTAGAATAGGTGTTTTTTTGAAGCTTTTGTATTTTAATATGTTAGTTTTAATGGATTCTTAGTTTAGTTTACGTTGAATGATCTTATTGGGACTGATGCATAGTGGCTTAATTATACTTTGAATCCTCATGGATCAAGTGTAGTCAGCCCATACTACGTCATCAGTCACATAGGTGATGTAGGATAGTCCAACCGAAAGCATGCTCATCCTTAATGATCTTCCACCTGAGTTTGATCACACGTGGATGTCTCTCACAAGACATCGGAGTCTCATGATCATCCACACATACTTTATTAGTCACACTAATTAGTAACCTGCTATTTGCAACTAGATAGTCTTCTGTTCCACTGATTAATGACTAAAATTTTTAATTGTGTTGTTCCAATTATTAGTTGTGAACTAACAAGAATTTGTGCCATTTTAGAAATAAAATGTGAAACTATATATAATTGCATCATTTCAAGCATCAAATGTGCAAGACTAGGACATTTGCACAAAATCCAATATCATTTATGTTGCAATTTTTGTTTGCATCTCTTGTTATCGATTGTGGAATTATAGGAAAATTGCACAAAATTAAGTCATTTTCATAATTTCACCCTTCTATTGCATAAAAATGAAAAAATATGCCATTTTTCGTGTCATTTGCACCAAACTAATCCTACGACGCATTTTAAAAACCTAAATCTACATATATTAAATGCATTAAATGTGTTAAATCACAAGTTGAGTAGGGACACATACCTTTTCCTATGTGCCATCTCACCATTTGTGTCTAGAACCTCTCTATATGATGATTTCCAATTGGAATGCCTACCATTGTCTCCACACCTTCTCTCTCGAGGGCACTAGAGCTCTAGAAATATTGACAACTAAGAATGCAAATGACAATAGTGGTCCCCCAATCATGTTATTTATAGTGTAACCCTAATCACATCTATTGACCCCATCACCCTTGCCCCCCCTCATTTATCTTATGTCCTTCACTGCATCCCCTTGACATCACCTCACCTAATTTTCCCATTACCTGTTCAATTATTGACTTCACACCTTTGGACACAAGTTTGACCTAATTTTTTTCAACCTCCTGATGGAGCATCCTACCTCCATTTATTTATTTTCTAAGGCAAACTAGGGCATGCTATCAAAAAATCCTTCATACTTTCTTTGAAACAATGCTATAAAAATGCATTGTCTCAAAGAGGGGTAGAATATAGACACCTAAATTTGACTAACATATTTCTTTGAAACATCACCAATTTTTGTCATCAGGTCTCATCAATCTGTATTATGCATTTAATTAAATAATTTCATTATTTAATTTAATTAATGTTATTTCTCTTTAGCCTCGATAATTAAATAAACTTTCATTATTTAATTATTCATATTTTAAAATTTCCCTCTATTTTTCCTTTAATTGAATAATTTTGAATAATTTAATTTAATTATCTATTTCACCACTTTCCCTCCATTAATTAAATTATTTTGGTTATTTTATTAATTTATTCCCCTCTTGTAAATTGAGTAATAATTTACAATTATTTAATTAATTTATTTCAATATTAATATTTTCCCAAATCACATTAATTGAATGATTATTTATAATTATTTAATTAGAACTAATTATTCTTCTCAACATTATCATCTTCTAAAATAATTAAAATTATTTATTTTCCCTTTGCACATGCAATAAATAAATAAATAATTTAATTATTTATTAATTACTCATGTATTTCCACCTCACTAGTCAACTACCACTCACCAGGGATAACTTTAAGAAACCCCCCCCTCAACAAAGGTGTCAAATCCTGGCGAATCTTTCCTTTTATTTGGAAAAATTATTAATTCTCCTTGGCGAATCTTATGCACATTATTCAAAAATTTGTAAAATCCTGGCAAATCTTAATGAATAATTCGTAAAAAAAAATAATCACACTGGCGAATCCTAGTGAATAATCAGTAAAATGATTAATTACAATGGCGAATCTATCCTTTAAAAATTTGCATAGTTGGTCGGCATAGCTCCCCCATATTTTTTTTAATATTGAAGTAGGGGCCTTGGGGCCGAAGCCACCGGTGGGGTCAAGGGGGCAGAGCCCCCTTGTGGGGGTCGAGGGGGCAATGCCCCCTTGCAGGGTCTGGGGATAGCGGCCTTGACGCGCTCCTGTCGCAATACAGACAGGGTCAAGGGGCAGATTCCCTCGCCACCAAGCATAAATTCACTATTGAAAATGCATTGGAGTACACATGAATGAAGTGTTTTTAAAAAATCGCACTTGAAAAGTAAGACTAAATGAAACTTGAAAATTTTACCATCGATTAGCTTTTAAATTAGACGGCTGCAAGTTCATTCCATGAGTGAATATCGGTGTGAGTGACCATCATCGATGGGACACTTAGGGATGTCCTGCCGATACAATGATTTTATATGCACTTAGTGAATTCTGTGACTTTATATGCACGTGCCTTTTAAAAAGGTTGTAGAGTCCCGAATTTTTTTTTGGGCCACATGATCAAGTCTAATTGTGTGGCCCAAAACAAATTCCGAGCCTCAACAACCTTTTTAAAAGGCACGTGCAAATAAAGTCACGTAATTCACTTGTAGCCATTCGATTAAAAAGATAATCGATGGCAATAAATAATAAACCTGTTCAAGGCTAAAATATCCCTAAGATGAAATGGTAAACTATTATTAGTGGCGATATTTCCCAAAAATTAATTGTAAGAATATAAAATTACTGGCGAATATAAGTAATATTTGTATTTATAGTATAAACTATTAGTGAATCAGTTCCGATGACACGTCATTTAAAAAATAATGCATTGGCGAATTAATCGAGACAATTTTTTTTTTTGTAAAAACCTGGCGATTCGACATCCTTTCTAGCTTGTATTATTCGCCATTTTTGGAGGTCTGAATTTCAAATATTTGCCAATTGGCGAAGATTCGCCACTAAAGTTTTCGCTGCCACTCACTTCAAGTTCACTCCTCAATCAATTCAGTCCTCTATCCAATCTATTTTGTTTCACTAAAAATCAGTCACACTTATCTCTTCAATTAATTCTCTTAACTAATCCATACAATAAATCAACTCAAATCATGCAATCAATTAACTCATCAATTCCTCTAAAAAATTCTTGGCCATTGGTCTTGTCAGTCTCACATTCGATCTCAATCGTTGATCGATATAACCTAAAATCTATAAATTTAGATATCATTCATCTATTATATATCTCTCTCACTCATTACAAGAAATCTATATGCATATCATTCTATTCTTTTTTTGAGCTAAAATTTGAGAGCAACCACACACACCATTGTTTGAAAGGAAAAATTAAAGAATAATGGATCAAGAAGTTCATCATGTAGGTTTGTATTGGTTTATTTGTTTGATGTTACTTATTATTCATTGGTGATTTTAGAAATTTGATTATGTTTGGTCATTATTTATTTTTATTTCATAGTCCATTTTCATGATACACATGAATATCACTCTTCTAGTGTATTTTGTGTCTCTATCTAGGATATGCATTGCGAAAATTCCAATTATGTAATCTTTGAAGAATGTTTCATCAAGATGATTATGAGATTCTTAGGCATTGAACAAGAAAGGTTGCCAAAGGAAATTATTAACCTTCTTAGGAAAAAGGATAATGAACCAAAATTGGAAATTTCACACAACTGGGGGATTGGTTTTTACATAAAAATTATATTATGTTGAGTATATGGGTGTCGAGTTAGACCCCATATCCTACCAAGATTTCTACATGCAAGATTAGCATATATGGAGATTATTTGACAGTTGAATGAAACCGATAAGTTTCATTTCATAAAATATTAGGGATCATTCTTCTCAGCCTACTTAGTATTTTAAGACTTCATATGCACAAGCAAGGAAGTATTAGAGCTATTATATCTAATTTTATAGTTATATAGAATGAGCTTTGATTTTAAGGGAGATTTTGACCCAAATAATTTTATTGGTCCTCTTCAACTCAATGCAAGATGGAGAAATTTCTATTATAAGATGATGTTTGAAGAGGATGTTATTAGGAATTTCCTATATGATGAAGAAATAAAAAGAAGAATAACTAATTGGGAAATCCTTTGGAAAGTTGAACAGTAAAGAACCATGGAAAACCAAAACTATATTGGTGCCTTTCTTGAGATAACATATCCTATTGTTAGGATCAATGTTATGTTAAATAATGTTGATTCTTTTACCTACAAACCACTTTAGAAGAAGATTGAGGAGAGGCCTCAATATAACAAAGAACCTCAAGAGGTTTCAAATGTTTATCAGCTGGTAGGAGGAAGACAAGTGCCACAAAGGTCACATATACAATATGAAGAGGAGCAACCTGCTTAGCCAATTGCATCCTCAACTGAGAAAACAAGTATGAAAAGAAGAAAAGTCACAACTTGTGGACTATTCCTTGGATGTGGGAGAAGGAACAAAAAATGAGAATGTTTTTGATGAGGAAGAGGTATATAAAATATTTCTTACCCCTCCAAGAGTATGAAATTCAAGGTATTCCTCAAGACAGATTAGTTGTTAACCTTAGAGGCCGTATTCTACAAGAAAATGATACCAAGGCCTTATCATATACACAATTCATCAATGATGATGAATTTGTAAATTTAAAGGAATTCAAAAAATTCATGCTGAGATTGAAGAGAGAGGAATTCCAAGAAAAAATAGACAAAGCCAAGGAAGATTTTGTCCACTCTTAGGCAAAAAAAATAACAGGATATTTTAAAGGAAGTTGATTTTAGGGTTAACAATACAAGTCTTTAGGAAGCTAGGAAGATGGTGCAAGATGATAGCATTCTATTATTTCCATAGTGGGACATAGCTTCTACAATAGCCTTAGATGTAATAAGAAGGAAAGATGTTGAGGCCTTTGTAATCGAAGAGCAAGATAAGGCCTATTTTAAATTTGGTTTGAATGCCAATATGAAACTTTGGCAATATGGGCTCTAAAAGAATCAATTAATAAATCACCTATTGCTAGAAGTATTAGGGAATTAACTAGGAGTATTATCATTAAAAGAGTATTTGATACTTCCCCAGTTCAAGTTGTATCTCCTGCAGTCAATACAACACTATTTAGTGAGGCTTCCACCAAGAGATTGCAAAACAATTATGATAAGTTGCAAGAAAACTACTAGAAATTGTTGAATGAATATAATAAGGTGTAGTTTTTTCTTCCTTATCCCCATGGAGAATCTACAAAAGTGGTGAAAAATCGTACAATTTCATTGGACTAGTCTTCACAATGAAAATAAAATTATTCTTTGGAGATAAAGGTGTTAAGAGACCAATTAAAGCAGAGAAAGGAATTTGATATGTCAGCCAAGGATGAGGCTCAAAAGATTACAACATATATAATTGATAACATCCTTGGAAATAGGTTATCAAGTATATTACATAGATCAGAAGATTTTTGGGGAAGTTATAATAACTTGAGAAATGTTTTCATTAATCATACTCAACAAGTAGTGTCTTTGTAGGCAATTCAGAGTAGATGGATACCCATAACAACTTCCATGACATAAATTGTCAAAGTTGAAAAATTCTAGAATAATGCTCCTAAGGAGATCATAGAGACCAATGAAGCCATCATATTATTAGGAGAAATATCAACTTTTCAATCCAAATTGGACTTGTAGTTGAAGAATAAATTAAAAATATTTGAGACATTGGAGAAGGGGGCGATTCCTAATATTTTGGAAAACTTTTGAATAATCAAGCCTTTTTAAATTTGGAAATGGGAGTTTGAGAATGTCATCCCAACCATGTTTTCTTTCATTTGATCTATTGGTAAGACTAATTTGGCTTTATCGAATAATTCAATTGATGAGTTAATACAATTAGAATCTAGTGTGGATAATTTTGTTAAGGAAACCAAGGAAATTATGGATGCCATATTTAATGTCCATATCAATAAGGTCCAAAATACTTTGGATTTCAAGTGGCCAATTGAAGATGATTACAACTCATGGCTTGAGAAATATAATGAGTAGATGAAGTGGTATGTTCAACATCAATTTAAAATTATATAATGGTCTCATTATTAGTTTTTCTTTGCATAAAGTGTATTCGGTCTTATTTGAAGTAGTTGTACCTACTTTCTGTTGGGTCATGTGAACAAGTTGTCAAATGGATTTGTGACATCTATTCAAGGCTCTTAGCTTATGTGTTCAATTGTTTCTATAAAAGGGAATTCCAAGCCTATGTTTTGTACTATGGAAAATGTATTTTGAGACAGGCTAGTTAGGTTTTAGCAAGTCTTAGGTTTTAAGAAAATAATTATAAAGTTTTTACTTATAATACCAATATATACTCTAAATTGAGGCATATATGAGTGATATTCATCAACATTGTTGTCTCCTTTTTATACACAATATTTTTTGAATCAATACAATCAAAGATTCTAAGATTCTATGGTACAAATTTTATGTAATAAATGTTTTGTTGATGGCTTCTATTCAAGGAGTAGAGTAATTTTTTTCAATTAAATGTTGAAATATTATGAAATAATTAATTATTTGTAAGAATAATTGTGTTGTTGAACAATAGTGGATTGTACTATTATAAGGTATGGTATATAAACCTTTTGATTTGTGTTTAAATTTTTGTTATGAGAGGATTTCATAGTTCGTAACTCTTTAATTGGATAAGGTACTGGTCCAATGATGCATTTGATTAAGAACCAAGAAAGAAACTAAATCATAGTATTTTAAGCTTTTTGTGATTTGTTATTAGTTATGTTCTTATACCAAGAATTGAGGGATTTATAAGAATTTATGGATGATATAAATGCATACTTACATTCCTAATAGTATATGTAAGAAGTTAATCTGTTGAAAGCACCACCTATTCTAGAGTTGTATATACCCAAGTGGTGTATGTGGAGGGAAACCAACCTTGGTTTTGTAGAGCCTAAAGTGCAAAAGGATGTTTCAAATATTTCTTCGTTGGCCACTAACTTGATTTTTTTGATAAAAAGAAGTAGCTCACCTTTAGAGATAATCAATTAATCAATTGGAAGCACCAACAGGAAAAAAATCTAAAATTTGGAAGTGATTTTGGGACCTAACACAACCCACACATAAAATATCTACTTAATGTTATAACAAATTTATGAGTGGAATAAATTTAAATATTTAGTGTGGCTAGATACATCACTAAATCTGCATAAAAAATAAATATTTATTTTACATAATTAAAATAAAATTCTTTTGCAAGATGTGCAACACCTATTGACATTTGAAATTTTCCTCATTTTTAGTGCAAAATCAGCTTTAGTTGGTGAAAAAATACTATTTTTAGGCTCTATGACACCAATATGACTTAAAACTACTAGCATTAAAATCTCACAATTCATGGTTCATCTTCAAAATTGATTTGGAAAAAAGTTTTGATAATTCATAAGGAGCATGTAAATATGATTTTGTGGTTTTTGGAGAAGTTTTGAGGTTGATTTTAATGTTTGGGCATTTTCGAGTGAGTTTGTAAGGATTTATAAAATGTGCAAATTTCTTCATTTCAATGAATATGCAAGTGTTCAATTTCCATTACTAGTCTCTAGTGCTAGTTTGCAATTCAGCTGATGATTTTTGGTGTTCAAATGAAATTTATTCAAACAACCTACTAGATGGCATAGGTTACAAATAAGCCCATAAATTTTAGTTTTTTGTTCAAGTTTCAAACGAAGAATGATGATCTACGTTAAATATCAACCCTCCTTGAAATTTTTCATACCTGTGGCGTTGATTCCTGTTTTTACCTATAAAGCATTTAAAGTGGTTGGTCTCATATTTTTATTTAATTTGAAATATTTAAAACATTTTTAATATTTTAAATAATTTAGAAGGGCATAAATAGTGGTTTTAAAATATTAAATACCACTCACAAAGGGAACCCATGAAATAGAGTTTTGCATTACAAAAATTTATAGAATTCAGTGAGCATTTAAGTGTCAAAATGAGGACCAGTTTTAAAGTTATTTTGAGGGGAGTTATTCTAGTCAACTTGTGCTGGTCTTGTTAAAGTTTATTTCAAAGTTGAAGCTTCTCCACATGGAAATATATCACACCATCCCTCAACATTAAAATGAAGTAGCAATGGATCAAACTTGTTTGATCAACTTTTAATTGGTTGACATCCCTTCTAAGTTAGAAAATTATAGATTCCTAATGTCTTTTATTTCACATGAAAATTCTATAAAGCCATAAAGCATACTACATTTTCCTCTTGTGCTTAGTTAGTAAGTGGTGGATTTAATCATTGAGGTGGATGGAAAGAAGCACCATAGTCTTTGGATTTTTTTCAACGTGGGTGAAGGACACTTCATCATAATTTTAGACCCTGTGAACTTTCCAAATCTGTGCTCCAAGAAAGCCATGCGATTAGCTTTTGGTTGGTCAAAATGTGGATAGTGATAGGTTCCTAATGTCTTTTATTTCATGTGTAGATTAATGATTTTGTTAAAATCGTCTCCTCCCCATCATAACAACATAAGAATGTGACTATTTTATCAATCAAACTCACTCTAAAAAACTTTCATTAGTGTTGAAATGAATTCCTATCACATGAAGGATGATCAGTGGGTGATTTTTCGTGTTTAAAGCTCCATTACCTTCTTATTCTATTATCCTTTTTTTTTTGGGTAATAGTTCAGGAGCCCAAGATACATTTTAGATGAATTTTTGAATGTTTTTCATGTGCTAGTAGGTTTTAAAACTACCCATATGAAATAAAAAAGATCTGTAATTTATGTCAAAACTTGTTGCAACTTTTAAAATGTCAAAAAATGGAGAAAAATTATCTACATAGGTGAGAAATAACAAGAGTGTTATAATTTAAAATGCATTATTAAGTAGAATTATGCTATAGGATTATGGAGATATCACTGTCACAAGGTGATAAGTATTTATATAGATCATAAAGTTATGTTTTGGTATTGTGATATAAAACTATAGGTTATTATGACATTGTAGCCCAAGATAGGCACCTATCTTTATTTTATAGATCTCTCTTCCAAAATGGTATTAAAATTGATAATTCAAAAGTTAAGGCATAAATTATTTGTAATTATTTTAGCTTCTCACATAGGGATTTGAAAGTCTACAAAGATTGTTGATATTCTCAAGCGGTATTTTATGAATCATTGTTATTAAGTATGAGCAATTGTCTATTATGTTTCACATCCATATTGTAGTGAAAAACTTAAAAGGGGAACCCACCTAGGTTAGCAGAGCCTAAAGTGCAAATTAAATTTATCTTAAGGGTGAGTTTTGTATTCATTGGTCAATCTCCCAGTGTCCTTGAGTATAATATTTGGCTAATTTTTAGATGATATTAAGGAATTACTTGGAGTAACCAACAAATTAGCGACTACATTGGGGAAAATCTAAAGTTACATTCGGGAAGATCCTAAGAACTTAAAGATTTGAAAATTTGGTTCAGATATCAAAGAGATTCATGCTTTAAATGAAGAAATTGTTGCAACTTGTTTGAATATTTAATCAAATTGTGATACTCTACTTGTGGAAAAAACTCAATTTTTAAAAAAATCTTTAACGAGCTTCCAATTGCTTGAAGATTTTGTTACCTTTAGATTGGTGGAAACTTTGTGAATGGACCTGATAAAATATTAAAGAATTAATTTTGTGTATGCAAGCATATTGCATAGATATACAAAGTTTCCAATCAAAGAAATAATATTTGCAAAACACTGCAATTACCTTTTGTATAGGTGCGAATTTGCACCCTCTTGCAAATTCCCCTTTTACACCCTCTACCTTAGAAAATAAAATCTGACTAAGTAATTCCACAACACCTATTTTCTTTCCATCCACTTGGCACTTGTTTTTAGTGTTGGTGGAGGAATTTCTGTCAAGGACACACGTGCGGTGCGTAGACGTTTGTACAGTGTGCTGTCATTCCTGAAAGATTCCCACCTCTAGAATCTGCAGAGATGTTACATTCTCCATTGGCGATGAAGCGTAATGCCTTTGCACCTTCTAGCCAACCTAAGAACAACTCTTTCCTTCCTAAATATTCTTCAAATGCCTATCTTTCATTCTCATTCCATCTTTTTCATGTTTCTACAGGCTTGCTCGATCTTGCTTCATGTTCTTGGCAATTGTTTCTCCATACTCTTGCTATTGGCTACACTATTGGCTTCTTTCCAACATCACAACATTCTTCACATCTACCACAAAAGTTGCAACATGGTGTCTTGCAAGACTCCCTTTGGCATCGGTACAGCCACACCGACTTTGCCACAGTTGTAGACTTGCATTCCTCTCTCATTGGCCTTGAGTGCCTTTGGTCGAGGGTGGTATTGTTTTCTTACCATTACTTTCTTGTTGGATTTGAGTAGCATAGTGTTTTCTCATAGCATTTGGTAATTTAATTTCCAACATAATTTATTTATCATATTTCTACTCCTTTATCTATCTGGCTTTCCATGGAGCTGGAAACACCAAAGTGGGGGTTTGACTATGACAAACCCCTATACAACTCCAACATTTTTCCTCTCTTCGTTGTGTGTAGGTATGCGTTCATGTGGAGCTTGTTGGTGAATTGGACCCTTCATGAGTTCATTTCCACCACCTTTGTCCTTGACATCTTCAATATCATCTTTCTAGTTATTTTTCTTATTTTGTTAGTTATCACTTTAGTCATCACTTTAAACTCCATTTGCTAAGATGCCATTAGATTTTTGGTATTTTTTATTGTATTTTTCCACTTTCTATCTGTATGAATGCTAGCATCCTTGTGAGACACCAATGCATCACGTTGTCATCCCTGACCTACATTGTTGTCCTCTAGTAGAGGGTTGTATGAGGTACAGTTTGGGTTCCAGAAGCCTGCTCATTTAGCCCGATCAAGACTCTCGGGTTAGTAGAGTGACATAATATTTTGAGAGTGCTCTTCATTCTATATCCTTGACCTAAAATACTTGTCCAAACTGAGGTAGATCAGGGCAGCCTTTCGCTCTCGACTCTCTGTGACTTGGAGCCTTGGTGTTGTTGGTCCCCCTCCTCTACATTTTTGTGAACCTGACATGAACAAAATCTATCTATTTCTTTGTGTGACTGACATATTAGTATGGGCCGACTACACTTGATCCATGAAGAATCGAAGCATATTCATGCCACTAAATGTCAATCCAATAGAGATCATTCTGAATAAACTAAACTAATAATTTTATCAAAACTAACATGCTAAACTATGAAAGCTTCCAAACACCTACTCTAATCCATTTGAAACTTGTCCTATTGTGGGAGTGGTATCACGTTGATGTGGAATGATGACTCTTTCCCAATCCCTGTGGATAAATAAGCTTGTTTCAACCAATTTTATTGAAGAAAACTGATGAAACCATTGATAGATGTGTGATGAAACATGATTTAAAGCTAAATGAACTTGATGCAAGCTATTTTAACATGATTTATGCTAAAATGATCAAGATGTACAAATGCAAAGCTAATCTAAATGGATTCTAAGATAAAAATATTGAAACCCTAATTAACAATTAAGCTAATGTATGCATCTAAGTTACCATGGAAGCCATTCATGGAAGCTAAGCTATTATGCAAGTAATTAAACTAAAAAAGATGCTAAATATGTGTTAAATATGAGTGTGAGTGTGAGTGATTTTAACAACATAAGTTTGATGTTAAAATATTGATCCATTTGTCTCCAAATAGTGATCTATTTATAGGAGAGAAAATGAGAAATGAAGTGTTAAGATTGAAAAAGATAATCAATGGTCAAGGATGGAAGAAGTTGGAGGCATGGATCATGGATTCTCATCACCGGATGAGAATCAATGATGATATTTAATCAAGGGTTCACCTTTTTTCAAACAAACACACTTTTAACTTGCACAAGAGGTCACAAGTTAACTTATAGGGTGCTGCCACAATAGTGTGTCTCACTTTTGGGACATGTTGATTTTTGCATGAAATCAATTTTTTTAGATAAACTAATGATTTAAGGCTTGAGAGGTTCCATATAAAGGTTTGAATTAAGGATGGATAGATAATACCCCTTTAGATCAAACTCCCTTGGGTAGAACCCTTCTAGTATTAAATCATACCCATAATAGAGTCTCCTTCGTACCTATAAAAATGTTAGAAAAAAAAAAATTCTTTACCTTTTGAGGGATTAAATAACAGCATTTAGAAATTATATTTTACAAGAGTTTAGCCCTTGAAATGAGCTTTCCAAAAAGTATAGTTTTTATATGTTTTCATTTTATCATGTATTTAATTTTCAATTTTTAACTGAACATAAGTTTTTCTTTGAACATCAAGCTCTTTATTTTGTAGAGGTGGAAAAATAGTAAACCATTGTAAAAAATATTCAAAAAATACCCTTTCCCTAAGTATTGATGTCTTTTTTTCACCAAAAAAAGAAAAAAAAGAATTTCAATATATACACAACAAGTTAGGTTGTACAACACACATGTATGTCCAAATTATAGTTACAATGACTTCGTAAATTAATTAAAAAATATATATGTAACAAAAAATTGTGGAAGAATATCCTTTCCCTAGATATTAATGTTAAGAATCTATATTTCAAAAATTATAATTTTATCCTTTATAAAAAAATGTTATGTTGTACAACACAAACGTTACTTTCTGAAAAATGTTGTTTTTATGTTTAAAACTAGTTAGTTTTACGGAGATGTTGAAATATTCATGATTTATTTTAGAATTTAAAATAAATAAAATTAGAATCTACACACAAATTGCCACAAATCACTAGTTTGCATCATCTTCAAATTCTTGACGGTTTAGCTGCTATAGGTCTCAAAAGATGAAGATTCAGTTAAAAATATTGATGAGAATGTCCATCTTGGGCAAAAAGTGAGACACAATATTATGATTCCACCCTGCATAGGAAGTCAATTAAGTTTGTTAGAAAATGGAATATTCCCCTTTTTCAAATGAGTGAAGAAAGAGAAAATTCGCATTGGTGAGGAAAATAGATATTTAGCAAATTAAAACAAAGTTTTTTTTAAAAAAAAGGGGAAGGAATATTCCATGGGAATATCCCCTTTTGGAGAAATGTGCAAAGGAAGAATATTCCCTTGCAAGTGGGGAGAATTAGATTTAATTAGGTAATTGATAATTAAAGTGATGCTAATTATGCAATGAGAAGATTTAGATGATTTTAATTAAATAAAGTGATTTAATGAAAAGGGGGAAAGTGAAATGATATTTAATTAAATAACTTAGGGTTATTTAATTAAATAAGAAGAATTAGGGATTTAAATTTAATTAACTTGATGTATTTAATTAAATAAGAAAAAATGTTAGCATGAAAGGGGGCAAATTAACCTGATTAGATTAATTAGGTTAATAGATGAAAATGACATAATTAATTAAATAGCTAGGAAAATTTAATCAATTAAGTGAAAAGAGGATGAGTTTTAGGAAGAAATGATGTTAGTTAGCCAATGTGATCCATCGAGACATTTTTAGGTGTCTACATTTTTCCCCTCTTTGAAGCAATGTACTCGTTGCATTGGTTCAAAGATTGATGTTGATTTTGATGCTGATGATGGATATCGATGATCTCTTTGAGATGTTGATAGCCAAGATAAAGTTGATTGATCTGATTGATTTATTGATAACATTGTTGAGGATTCACAACAATGCAAGGATTGTGTTGAATAACATGAGGATTGGTGGGGAAAGATATATCCCAATGATGATTAATTTGATAATTTGATAGCAAGGCTAGGAACAAAGTCCGTTAGATGATTTGATATCAATATGATCAAAAGATGGCTGGTTTTCCCCTCGAGAGATTGATCAGAGAATAAATTTTTTTGATCGGGCTCATGATAGGAAAAAAATAGACTTATGCTTGAGATGCTTGAGATTTAAGGTTGCTTTTGAATCAAAGAGCTGCAACTTTTCAAATTGTTGAGTTGAAGATGATATAGATTCCCCACTGTGCCCCAACGGAAGAGGGATTGTTGGCGTGCTAGCTCGAATATTGAGGTTAACAAATTTCTTGATGTATAGACAGTCATTGGTTATGGGTAGCCTCATGCATATATTGATGTATCACATATATTTGACACTTGGATATAAATGTTAGTAAAGACAGAAGAATAAGATGAATAAGATGGAATTGACCATTGATTTTGAGATTGATTTAAAATTCCAACAAGCCTATGATCCACCGAGACTTTATTAGATATGGTGATATGAATGATGAAGATTTTTCTCATATCTTGGGATTGGGATTTTCTGTCATTCCTTATTTTTGATATAACACATAGACATGATGCATCCTGATATTGAAAACCAAGACAACATTGTATCTAATGTAATAGACTTTGAATTTACAAATAGATAGGATAGTTCTTGTTCACATCTTGACATACAAAAACCTCGTCGGAATGTAGGTTAGAAGTTTAGAACATCTCAGACCAAATCATAGGTAATAGTCAACAATATACTCCAAACAACCTCCCTACACACAACTAAGCAAGTATGTGCCAAGATTATTTTACAAGAATACCCACAAGCATAAAAAATGAAATATAATGATTGATACCCCATTCCTTTCTCTCTAAATCATTTTGATAGACATCGTCAAGAGGTCCTCATAATGGATTATTAAGATAAATCATAAGAAAAATATCAAAGAAAAATAATCAGTGTTATCTATATCTCTTGCCAGGTTTAAATTTAGCTAAGTTGACTTCTTATACTGATGTCCATCGTAGGAATGATACATCCTAGGACATATTGATCAGGGGTTTTGATTAGGATGAGGTGTGTGATAAGTCATTGATACAAACTTCACTGACTCATTTACCTATGATCTAGACTTTAGATTTCGACACTTTAGGTTCTCACTTTATGACTTACGATACTTGCTTTCTACTTGTTTTTCCAAAGGTTGAAGGTGATGATCGATTTATTATGGATGAAGTTTATTGTGAGTGAAAGCGAAATGGGATGGATGGGTTTTGGATTTTATGGATATCTCAATGTTTTTGATATTTTGAAATTTTTTTGAGGCAATTTTTGATCTTTTTGAAAGTTTATGTGAATGTTTTATTTTTTTTTATTTTTTGAGGTTGTTTAGGGTTTTCCTAAGGTTTTCCAATGTTTTTGGATTTTTTGATATTTGAATGTTTAGAGTTTTCAAAATTTTTGACCAAGAATCTAACCTAAAAGACTATCCTAGGGGCCTTGGGGGCTAATCAAATATTAGCCTTGCCTATGTTATACACGTAGAGACCACTTAGTTCAACTGACTTGACTTATTTAAAATAAGATATGAACAGTTGAGGGATTGCCAGTTTATTATGACGAACTCCTAAAGATTGACCTAGGGTGTCTCGGGGGCACATCAATGATGGAATTTCCTACATTCAAGCTCAGAGACTCATAGTTAGACAAGGCAACATTTTTGGATTTTCCATGTTTCGAAATTTTTAGGGATTTTGATGTGTTTTGGATTTTTTGCATGATGTTGATGAGTATATGGATATGTGACAATTTCAGTGCTTAGTTTTGGGATTTTGTTGAAAACCAAGCTAGGGTTGATTGATCTGATTGATGGATTGATGATGATAATATTGTTGAGGATACACAACAATGCAAGGATAGTGTTAAGCAACATGAGGATTAGGAATTGATGGATTGATGATGATAACATTGTTGAGGATACACAACAATGCAAGGATAGTGTTAAGCAACATGAGGATTAGGAATTGATGGATTGATGATGATAACATTGTTGAGGATACACAACAATGCAAGGATAGTGTTAAGAAACACTAGGATTGGGAAGGATATCCAAAGATGATGATGGATTGATTGGATTTGATTGATCAAGATTTTGAATCTTGATTTGGAACAAAGTTTGTTGGAATGAGTTGATGTGACATTGAAGTGCAAGGTAGATTCAACTGATATGGATTTTTTGGATTGATGTTTGATAAAAGATAAAGCTTGATAAAGAACATCTTCTCGTCAAAATGTGTCATGGGCTAGTGATTTATATTTTAGCTTACAAATGATTTGACCAATTTGATTTCATGTTAGTAAATTTTTAGATCACCACATAAGCTATAGGAAATAGCTCAAGATTTATTCTCAAAGCAAGATGTAAGTATCTACCCCCAATGTCTAGCAATGTAGGGAATGAGATGGGTGGATACATGGATAAATGAATGGATTGATGGATGGGTACACGAAGGATAGCAAGGATTATCTTATTATAGGATAATATATTTGGATAGATTATGCCTCTTTGGACAATGCCTCATGGCTCAGTTAATGCTAGTTGGGATAGGACCAATGATAGTGACCCATGTCAAGATGTTTACCATAAGCAAGTGTGAAGTAGATATCGAACCTTTTCCAAGATCAACATAAGTTAGATTGGATGAAAATGGATTGGATTTAATGAAGGGTTCTTTGATGTATTATGGATAAGGTGGATGGAATACAAGATTTATTATGGATGGGATGAGATGCTTCCACCTGAAATGGTGCACATAGATGCTCAATTCTACTCATGACGCCTGTTTTCCATGTTTTCATCATGGTACTTATCCAAAACGCCACCAAAATGAACATGATGTAAGCTATTTTAATATTATTTATGCTAAAATGATCAAGATGTGAAAATGGAAATCTAATATAAATGGATTCTAAGCTACAAAGATTGAAACCCTAATTAAAAAATAAGCTAAATGTATGCATCTAAGTTACCATGGAAGCCATTAATGGAAGCTAAGCTATTATGCAAGTAACTAAACTAAAAAAGATGCTAAATATGTGCTAAATATGAGTGTGAATGTGAGTGATTTTAACTACATAAGTTTGATGTTAAAATATGGATCCATTTGTCTCCAAATAGTGACCTATTTATAGGAGAGTAAATGAGATATGAAGGGTTAATATTGAAAAATCTAATAAATGGTCAAGGATGGAAGAAGTTGGAGGCATGGATTATGGATTCTCATCAATGGATGGATGAGAATCAATGATGAGATTTAATCAAGGGTTCACCTTTTTTCAAACAAACACACTTTTAACTTGCACAAGAAGTCAAGTAAGTTTTTTAGAAAAATAGAATATTCCCGTTTTTAAAATGAGTGATTCTCATGGGTGAGGAAAATATATATTTAGCAAATTAAAAAAAACTTTTAATGTGCAAAAGGGGAAGGAATATTCCATGGGAATATCCCCTTTTGGAGGAATGTGCAAAGGAGGAATATTCCCTTAGAATATTCCCTTGTAAGTGGGGGGATTAGATTTAATTAGGTAATTGATAATTAAAACAATGTTAATTATGAAATTAGGAGATTTAGATGATTTTCATTAAATAAAGTGATTTAATGAAAATGGGAAAAGTGATGATATTTAATTAAATAAATTAGGGCTATTTAATTAATTAAGAAGACTTAGGGATTTAAATTAAATAACTTGATGTATTTAATTTAATAAGGGTGAATTAACCTAATTAGATTAACTAGGTTAATAGATGAAAATGACATAATTAATTAAATAGCTAGGAAAATTTAATCAATTAAGCGAAAAGAGGATGGGTTTTAGGATGAAATGGTGCTAGTTAGCCAATGTGATCCATCAAGATATTTTTAGGTGTCTACACTTTGTGTCTAAGGCTTTTCCTCTCACACTTGGTGACTATTGTATCCTCGGGTGTTGTGAGGTTTTATGAGCATCACAACCTAGTCTATGACCTTTAGGTACGTGGTTGGAAGAAGTGTGTGACACTTGCAAATGGAAAAGATGAAGGTCACTTCCAGATTTACTATTGGATTTTCTAGAGGCTTTACAAAAGAGATGGGTTTCATTGATGAGACCAATCATGCACCCACTCCTTTAGCATCCCCTATGGCCTCATCCATGGATGAGGATGACACTATGCATATTTATCTAGAAAACCTTTTGGCATTAGACAATAGGTTTTTAGACCCCATAAATCATTTAGTGAAATAATCGAACCTGACACATTCCTCTAGGCTCATTAGTAAGGTGAGATACATGTTAGGTAAGGATCACATAGGCATGGAGTTTCCATGTGGCCTCACCGATCTAACCAAAGCATACATCCCTTTGTATAACCCTAGATCGGGTACCACCTGAGGGGAGGTGCTCAATGCCTATGAGAGACAAATAGGTGTCTTGATGCATACCACTTCTGTATGCATGGATGAAACATGCCCCTTGATCAACATTTCCCCTACTTCTGAGAAACCCCACACTATCAAACCAAGTAGAATACCCCTTGGTTTTAGCTTCAGCCTTCCTACTGTCCTTGGTGGTGGGGGCTTAGATGGAATGAGTGGTGGTGGATTTGGTAGTGGTGGCTCTTGTGGAGGTCATGGTGGTGGCTCTGACGGAGCCGACGGAGGTCACATTGGTGGTGGCTCTGGCGGTGGTTCTGGAGGAGGTTCCACTAGACCTTTGTCATCTTCAAACCCAATTTGGAATGCTCCTCTTCAGAACATGGGCCAGATGCAAAGCCAATTGGTGAACCTCTCTCAAGCCTCCTCCCAACCTATATTTCAACCCTTCTCCCAACATAGTCCATTGTCAGTAATGATTCTGAGCACTCATTTCCCATAGGGAATGGAGATTCCTAAGTTCGAGAAGTATGGTGGTAAATAAGATCCGCAGACATATGTATAAACTCTTAACACCATGTGCATGGATTTATTTCACCACGATGCCCTAATGGAAATTTTTTTCCCTTAGTCTCTCAAGGATACAACACTTGAGTGGTATTGTTCCTTGCCTAAAAATTCTATATTCTCATTTGACTAGCTTTTCAATCAGTTTCACTGTCAATTCTAGGCTAATATCGGTCTGAAGATGACCTTCATAGATCACATACAATGTAAGAAAGGAGAGCACAAGAAGATAATTTATTTTACTGCGCGTTACCAAGCGCTCTTTTCACAAATATCATACCCGTTTCTTGACTCAGATGTGCAGAAGGTATTCATAAGAAACCTATAATGAGCTTGGCAAGAGAAAATCACCTTAATGAAATACCCTTTCTTTGCACATCTTTGTGCTACATTATGGGAGTAACAACAAACAATGGTTTAGTTTAGAATATCTTCCTCATGTTCTTGTTCTGAAGGAAAATATATTGTGTCTATTTTAGGGAAAGGAAAGTCCATTGCAAATGTAGTTGTTGGGACCAATGATCACAGCCCCAGGCGCACCATTAATTTTACAAAGTTAGTTGAATCTTATTCTTCTATCCTACAAAATTTATTGAAGGATAAGATTATAACATTGGAAAATCCTCGAACTTTGGGGGAGCCTTATCCTAATTGGTATGATGGGAATTCTTCTTGTTAGTACCATCATGTTAATGGGAATGATACTAAGTGTTGCATGCGCTTGCATCATGAGATACAAGATCACATTGATGATGGTACCATCTGTCTCAATGGGAAAACATAGAACACAAATAAATCGGTGGCAAAGGAAATAGCGAGTTGTAAATTTATATGGACCCATTTCTATCTCACTCTACAAATTTATTATTGATCCCTTCGATGCTTCTTCTAAAGCCTCAGTGTATGTTAATGTGGTTTCATTTACTCCTACTCCCCTCGTAGCCTATGACTGGTTTTCCAGATGTGATATTTACCTCACAAGATTTTCCTCTAAATAATAAGCCCTCTCCCCTATATATTCTTGCTCGCCTCAATGGAAAATTTTTGATAGGATTCCTAATCAACCTCATGATTCGAGTGAACATTATTATGGAGGAGATATTTTGGCTAAATTCATTGCAGAGGGAGGAATATGAAAAAATTAAATCTATTATATGTATGCACGACAGTCTCTCTCTTGCGCCATATGGCTCTATAACTCTTTCTGTCCTAGTAGGACCTAAGGCTATGGATACAAATTTTGATGTCATTTCAGAATATGATCTATTTAGGGTGAAGTTGAGCATCCCATGGCTAAATTCCATGAATGGAATCACTTATGCTATTCAAAAATGTTTAAAGTTCTCTCACAAAGGTGTTGTGCATGTTGTGCATGACACTAGCTATCAACCATTGGTATCCCATGGGGGTTACTCCTTGGATAATTTTTGGTCCACCCCGGTTGGTTCGCTCCCTCCTAAGAAGAACCTACTTTACCATAATTACATAAAGTATAAAACCAGGGGCAAAGGATAGCCAAAAGTGACTCACCCGATAGTGCAGCAACAAGTTGCTTCTTTCTCTCAAAAGGGAAAGGAGAAGCCTATCTGTTCTCAAGGCCTCACCTCTGCATCCCTCCCTGAAGAGGAACTTTGGGTTACTACTCTTGTTTTTCACATAAGGAGTCTGATGGTGCCTACTTGGTGAAGGGCCAAGAGTCAGGTATCCAAAATTCTTGTCTTACCCATGATGCCTCGGCCCATTCAATATGGTAAGGGGAAGGGTCCTCGTGGGGAGTCATCTATGTCGAGGCCTCCATGACCTCCTACTACTACTGCCTCTAAGGTAGTGAATGGGAAGAATCCTGTTGCTGAGGCATTAGAGCCGACTATCCTCGTTGTTGTTCCTTCATCCTCTCAAACTTTCCCTCTTGTTCCTATCCAAGAGCCTCTCCCTCTACCAAAAATGGCTATAATGGACACTCTAATGGTTAAATAGGAGTCTTCCATCCCATCTCAACCTCCAAAATTTAGCTCTCGAAGTCACAAAAATTTCCTTGCATGTGAGTGCAAGCGTCGGAGAAAGGCTCTAGCCATTGAGAAAGCCACTGTACAGAAGAAGGAAGAGGAGCTGATAGTTTGTGATTTGAAACCTTCTACTATATCCTCCTCTTCCATCCCCTCTGCTTCAATTCTTTCAGCTTCAATCTTGCTTCTAGCTCCCTCTACGAGCGTAAATGATCCTCACCTAGAAAGGGTGTAGGTGTTTATTGCTCCTACGGTCGAGCCACCCCTCTTGATGTCCCTTTCAGACATATCGCTGTTCTCAAAACCTGTGGACATGCCAAATACCTTGGTGGTGTCTGCTCTAGTTTTCTCCTCTTCCTCCACACCTTCTGCATTGTCTATGGGGATATCACATCCTCTGATAAAGTGAAAGATGGAAGATGACCTGCTAGCAATGGGGGTCAAAAAAGGGGTTCACCTTCTTCAAAGGGTGGTCCTGCATTAGCTTGTGTTGTCCTTGTGACAAAAGAAGTCTTTGTGTCCCTAGAGTTTGTCATTTCTCCCAAATCATTTGGTGAGCCTAGCAGTGGATCTCGGGTGCCACCTCCCTCACCCATTGAGTTAGCACACGACACTTTTGTTAATTTCATGTTTAATTCTCTAGACAAGGTTCCATACCTATTAGTGATTGCAAAACTGTTGACTTTCACCCCACAAGAGGTGAGCGAAGAAGACCTCAAGGGGCCTTATTCCTTGGCCCTTATTGTGGGAGGGTCAAAGGGTTCCCCCTTGATATTCTACCCTTGCAGGTGTGTTCATCCTTCCCTTATGATGATCTATATTGGGAGAACAAAGACCTCTTGGTTGATGAGGACTAGGGGTGCCTCTTCTTTATTTGTAGAGTAGATTGTGTGTGTGTTTGTGTTCCCCCATACTTGCATTATGTGTTCTTGGATGAACCTTGTCACCCTTGTAGGTGCTTGGATACAAGAGCCATTATGTGCCATAAAAATTCCTCTATTTTTTACATCATTCTTCCTTTGTTGTGTATTGATTTTTGACAATTGGGGATGATGCAAAGTGTTGGGGGAATTTAGGCTCCTCTTCCATGTTGAGCCAATTTTTTATTTTTATTTTGTCTTCACATGCATTCTTCACATGGTCTGATATAGTAGGGGACTGATGAAAATTCATTTATATACTATTATATCCATTTATTCATATTTATGAGTAGCTCTGATCCCGAAATATCAGATCACCCTTGCCCCTTGTGTGTTATGCTATTGTTTTATCTTTATTCATATATTTCTCTCTTCTTTGCTTATTTCATGATGTTGTGGTGCTCATGTGTTGTCCCTCGCGTGTGCGACAACATTACCGTAGTTACATCTCGCTATGTTCTATGAGCCACAACATCACTTTTTCATTCTTGCTTTTCTCTCCTTAGGATTTCACGTTCCTTTTGTGTTTGGCACAGACCATCCTAAGGGGGGACTATCATGTCACTTTGATTTTCAAAAAATGTATTTGGTGGCCAACAAATCTTTTCTTGAAAATTGTTTCAAAACATTTTTTGAAAATTGCATTCCTCAACATGGACCCCTAGTGGAACATGTTTCCTTCATCATGGGTTCATAAATAAAGAACTTGTAAAAATTTCCTATGAGGAGGGAACAAATTTTCTTGCGGGAGAAGTCTTGATTTTACCCTTGTGAGGGGGCCTTCTTCCTTTCAAATTCCTTGATGAAGTGAGAATATTTCAAAAGGATTTCTTGATGTTGAATTGATTTTTGAAAAATACTTTTGCACTTTCAAACAACATGTCCTTTGAGTGGACCCCTTTTCCTTTTGAAGGGTTCCTGAGGGACCCCTTGGAAAGCTCTTTCTTCAATTTTTGACTATCTGTGTGATTGTCTGCTTGCTTGTCTACTTGCGTGGCTGCTTTTTGTTTTCTAACATGTTTTTTCTATGGATTAACATGTTGCTTTGTAGGTGTGCCTATGAAGCCACTTTCCAATCTGACTCTGCGGAGTCCCCTCACATTGGGCTTCCTTAAGGAGAGAGTACTTGAGAGTTCCTTCTTTGTAGTTTTGAGGACCTATGAAGCACTTGCATACTGTGGGATTTTTCCATCGTTGGTCTATGGGCCTTCGGTGTACTTTGTTCGAACTTCCTCAAGAGAGAGTACATGTGGAGTTTTTTTCCTACCCTATGCTTTTGAGTTCATTAGATTGTGTTCTGCTTCCTCGATGTTTCAAGTATAGGTTTCTAAACTCTCCTACTTTATCAAAAATTCATTGGAACTCATGCTCGCTAAAGTGGGGGAAAAATGTATAGGAGTGAATTTGCACCCCTCTTGCAAATTTCCCTTTTACACCCTCTACCTTAGAAAATCAAATCCGGCTAAGTAATTCCACATCACCTATCTACTTTCCATCCACTTGGCACTTTTTTTTAGTGTCAGTGGGTGAATTTTTGTTGGGGATACATACAAAGCATGTAGATGTCTGTGTAGCACACTACCATCCCTGATAGATTCCTACCCTTTGAATCCACAAAGATGTTACTTTCTCCATTGGCGATGAAGTGTAACGCCTCTACACCTTCCAACTGACCTGAGAATGACTCTTTCCCTCCTAAATCTTCTTAAAATTTATATCTTTCATTCTCATTCCATCTTTTTCATGTTTCTACACACTTTCTCGATCTTGCTTCATGTTCCTTGCAATTCTTTCTCTGTACTCTTGCTACTTGTTGCACTATTGGCTACATTCCAACATCACAACATTCTTCACATTTACCACAAAAGTTGCAACTTGGTGTCTTGCGAGACTCCCTTTGACATCACTACGACCACATTGACTTTGCCTTAGTTGTAGACTTTCATTCCTCTCTCATTGGCCTTGAGTGCCTTTGGTCGAGGGTGGTATCGCTTTCTTACCATTACTTTGTTATGATTTGAGTAGCTTAGTGTTTTATCATAGCATTCGGTAATTTAATTTTCAATAGTTTCTTTATAATATTTCTACTCCTTTATCTATCTAGTTGTTTGTGGAGGTGGAAACACCAAAGCAGGGGTTTGACTTTGGCAAACCCGTATATAGCCTTGACATTTTTCCTCTCTTGGCTATGTGTAGGTACGCATTCGTGTGGAGCTTGCTGGTGAATTGGACCCTTCGTGAGTTCATTTCCACCACCTTTTTCCTTGACATCTTCTATATCATCTTTCTAGTTATTTTTCTTATTATGTTAGTTATCACTTTAGTCATCACTTTAAACTCCATTTGCTAAGCTGTTAGTAGATTTTTGGTACTTTTACTATATTTTTGCACTTTTTATCCATATGAACACCAGCGCCCCTATGAGATGCCAGTGTATCACACTGTCGTCCTTTACCTATGCTATTGTCCTCTAGTAGAGGGTTGTTTGAGGTACATTTCGGGTTCCAAAAGCTTGCTCGTTTAGCCCCATCAAGACTCTCGGGGTAGTAGAGTGATAGAAGCATTTGAGAGTGCTCTTCATTCTCTATCCTTGACCTAAAAAACTTGTCCAACCTGAGGTAGATCAAGGTAGCCTTCCACTCTTGGCCCTCCATGACCTGGAGCGTTGGTGTGGTTGGTCCCCCTCCTCTACACCTTCTAGGTATTTTTTCTTATTATGTCTTTAATAAGAAAATAATTGGTGTGTGAAGTTCATTTATGAAATGTTTTAAGAAGAAGCTTATTCCCTTATTCAATGAATGTTTACACTAGAAGGAAGGGAATTGAATTGAGTATTGTAGAACTACATAATTTTAAAATATTGTTCATAATTAGTATATGATGATGAAGTATGCATGGTAGTTGAAGTTTACTTGAAAAGGTACTAGCCATAAGAGAAATAAGGTTATGTGTTATAAAAGACTAAGATCTTGTTATGATTGATAAAAAAATTTATGAATAGATGGTTGTGATAGAGATAAGATTTCATTGAAATCATATTGAAAATGGACTATCATTCTAAATATCCCCTTATAAGCTCAAATGTAATGATAAAATTCACAAAAATCCTAGTTGTATTATCAAAGAAAGGATTTCTCTTTTGGAAAATATAGGCTACTAAATTTTAGTGGTATCCAAAACCATCTAAATCCTATTCTTGATGGAATTAGAGATAACTTTTCTAAGTTCACTAGAAAAGAGTCTGAATCAAAAAGAAAACATTTGAAAATATTCATGTATTGATGGAAGATTATCATATAGCAGAAGATGATGTTGTCATTAAATTGTTTTTACAATATCTGAAATATGATGCCAGAGATAGGATTTTTTATTTTCTTATGCACTATATATTTTATGGAAAGAGCTTAGAATATTATTCATTAATCAATTTGATTAAATAAAGGATCTATTCTCATTGATCATTAAACCTCTACACATTCAAAAGGATGAAGAAAAATTTAATCATAAATCTTAATCAAACTATGAAGAATATGGTACACAACCATGGATCATAGATGTTATATCTAGTAGTGAACAAAATATTGAACCGACTTGCAATATAGTTGATGAACTAGTGGAAGAAATCTATAAAAGATATCACAGTTCATAAAATGTTCACCCATCTAACTATCATAACACTAGTAAATTATTTCATTAGTTACAACCTATAAATTCCATAACTAGAAAGCACGAGGATTCAAGTACTACCCTCATTAACACATAAAAAATTGAAGCTATCCTGGGTCACTCATGATTGGAAGTTTATGATGACAATTTATGATCAAATTCCCAAGTTTAATGCACTTACTAGTTCACAAGGAGCTAATCATGTTTTAGAATTTTCATATTTCATGAAGAATTTATAGTTCACTATGGAAGATGAATGGATGAGGTGTTTTACTAAATCTTCACATGGTGAAGCTAGGGAATGAATGGTGATTTTTGTTAATTATTATTTCTCCAATTGGGATGATCTTGTTACAAATTTTGATAAGAAATATGTATGTAAGGTTGATCACATATCATCTATTCAAGCATTGTTTGATATAAAAATATATGAGGGAGAAACCCCATATGATTTTCATGCAATATTTATGATTTTTTTCTTACAATGCCTAAAATACCCAAGGAATCAATATGCATTAATTTGTTTTGTGAAGCTTTTGAGCCAAGTGTGAGCACTATATCAGAAAAGTGGAAGCCTCTTAGGGTTGACTAGTTATATGAATGGATTGTTCTTCTTGAGGAAATCAAACAAGATTATACAAAAAAATCATGTCCCTAGTCAATGATAGCACTTGTCTCATTTCCTTGGATGAGCCAAATAATGATATATTGCGTATAAATGAAGTGAATATAACAGAAAATGAAAATGCATACTACAACAATGTGAAAATGAATGTTATGATCAACCCATGATTGAAATGTGTGCTGATAAACATTGTATTCATAATAGTCCAAGCGCAAGGTATGATGAAGATAGAGACATGTATGAGGTTATGCCTTATAATATCTTTCTCAATGAAGAGGTATAAGTATGCTCAAATGTCTAGTGTAATGGAATAGCTTGCAAGATTGATGATTATGAAGATAATGAGTGTCACATAAATAAGTTTGCATCTCAGTAATGATGTCAATGAAGATGAATATTTAGACATTCAATCTAATAATTTTGAGCATGTTTTAAGTGATGAGGATTTTATTTTCCCTAATGATCAAGGTAACAAAAATCCTAGTTTCCTTTCATCTTATTTTTCTCATGAAATGGAGATGGAATTTTTTACCTCATTTAAAGAATGCATCAATGTGAATGAGAGTACAAAGATATATATACGCTCTAATTAACATATGGAATATGGGTAAACTTCAATACTTGTTGATAACATGATTGAACTTGAAATTTTTTTGCAACCTTTTCAATTTACTTTGCTATTTCTACTTGAGTGTTGGTGTTTTATAGAATTTACAACCTCATGTCAGCACAATGGAAATCTTTAGTTTATTTTAAGTTCTATACAAAACTTTCAACTACCCATGTTAGTTCATAATGTGTTGATGATGTAAGGATTTTAGACCTTTATATAAAAAAAATTGATGATATAATGCATGAAAATTTTTCTTTTTATATCATTCTTGATGATTGTGAATATGATCCTCTCTTCGGTGATTATGATTTATTTTATGGGGATAAGTTGAGGATAATTGATACAAATGAGGAATGTAGTGTGGTGAAAGTAATTGAAGGTATGAGTTCATCTGGGAGTGAATAAGATACACATTGTGATGAGTCTCTTCAGTGTGGGTTAAATTTAATTTTGGTTGATTATATGAATTAAGTTAAGATCATATCTATTGATTGTTTGTTTGACCATCATAATTTGGTGAATGTTGATGTTGGAATTAATTCAAGTCTCCAAGATGGTCGATCAAAAGACAAGGTTGATTATGGAATCCATTCCAATTGTTTTTTGTTAAGACATCTGGTTATAAAGAATTTGATGTAGAAAAACACTCATAACTATCTTATCCACCTTTTGTGATATTTCAAATAGAGCTAGGTGTTTATTTGAAGAATGAATTGGATCATATTATTAAACCTAAGCTAGAAAAGTTTGTGGACACATGTAATGATATTAAAATAGATAGTGTTATGAGATCCATGATTTGAATACTGGTATGAACATTATCATGATAACCTAACCCTTTAAGCTAGACATTAGGACACATGGCGATATGATTAAGTTGCAAGGATTAAATGAAGGTGTCATACTTATGATGCAACTCAAGTAGAAGATATATTTATGTATCACTATCTTTCCATTAAAACACTTGAGGATTGTGTAGCATGTGGGGGACAATATTTAAATGATAACTCAATTAGTATGCCTCAAGCTCCTAATTTGGATCAATGTAATATTCAAGGCTTGGAGTTGAATTATGATTTCAAGTTATTTGAGCAGATGCATGTATATATGTATCTTAGGAATGATTATTAGTAGGTTTCACATTTTGTTTAATGTTTTAATGAAGATAATATTTATGGTGCCATTATTTGTATGGATTATGATTTTTTCACTTTCCAGCTCAGCCAGGCAAGGAGTTGGTGGTGTGTGATAGTGATCTATTTGATGTGAAATGTCACACTGATTGTGAGTATGATTTATTTTATGGATATGAAATATGTGTTCTACACAAGATAATGTATCAATTTCCATTGTACTTTAAGGTATAGATGAATATGAATAAGAGTGATAGTTAAAATCTTAAAGATATGATGGTATGAATTCATGTCCATGTTAGTGTTCAAATAGGTTATGAAAGTATTTTTAGATCATATTTTTGGAAATAATAAAAAGAATGTTTTTGGTAGAGGGGAGAACTATTCCTTCATTTTTGGGGGCCCAAGGCCACCATCAATGTTTGAAAAATATGGAATAAGGGCCTTGTGAGTTAGAAAATTACACAACATTCAATGGATTAAGCACATGGTCTACATCCCAAAGATTTTTTATAATCTCTATATTCCTACAAGGGACATATGTCCTTGAACAAGAGCCACTATTGACACCTTGAAATTTGCCTCATTTTCAATGTAGAATCAACTTTAGTTGGTGAAAAAAAATAAAAAATTAGGCCCTATGGTAGCAAGATGACTTAAAATATACTAGCATTAAAGTATCACAATCCATGACTCATCTTAAAAAAAAAGATTTCTTTTTAATAATTCATAAGGAGCATGCAAACCTAAATTTGTGGTTTTTGGAGAATTTTTTAGGCTGATTTTAGTGTTTGGAATTTTTGAGTGGGTCTCTAAGGCTTTGTAAAAATGTGAAAATTTCTTCATTTTGATGACTATGTGTGTGTTCAATTTCCATTACCAATATCTAGTGCTAGTGCCAATTTGCAAGTTGTTGAATGAGCTCCAGGGTTTGAATGAAAATTTGTTTAAATGGCCTATCAAATGGCCTAGGTTACAAATTTTCCCATACATTTTAGCTTTATGTTCAAATTTCAACTAAATAACAATGATCTACATCAAATATTAACCCTCCTTGCAATTTTTCATGACCTAGGGATGTTGTATGTTCCTATGGTGTTGATTTTATTTTTCGCCTACGAAGAATTTAAAGTGATTGATCTGAAATTTTTCTTTAATTTGAAATATTTTAAATAATTTAGAGGGGCATAAATTGTAGAATTTGTGAAAATACAACTTCACAAACCCCGAAGATCACCTGCATGCAAATAACCTGTCACAAAAGAAGAGATGGAGACAAACAAGCAAGGGTTCTCTGAAAACTGAAAATGTATATATCAGAGAGAATGAGAGAATGAATTGATGTGATAATACAATGAGATCAATCCTTATAAAAGGAGATCGAGAAACCCTAAAGTTTAACCCTAAAGAAAACCCTAAAAGGAGAACATTTAATAATTAATATAATTCTTAAAGGTCACTTTATGCAAACTAAAGTGAAATCTTAAGAAGGGAATAAAAGTAACTTAATCAACATAATTAAGTTAAAACATTTACTCTAACATAAATAATGGTCTTAAAATATTAAATACCCCTCACAAAGGGAGCTTGTGAAATAACATTTTCATTGAAAAACTTTATAAATCTTTTTGAGTATTCAAATGTCAAAAAAAAATGAGGATAGTTTTATAGTGGCTTTGAGGGAATTCATTCTAGTCAACTTGTGCTAACCTTGTGAGTGAATAAATTTTATTTAAAATTTGTAGCTTCTCCACATGGAAAGAGATCAAATCATCATGATATTAATGAGGAACATTAAAATGAAGTTATGATGGATCAAACTTGTGGGATCAACTTTTGATTGGTTGATGTCCTTGCTAAGTTGGAAAATGATAGGAACCTAATGTCTTTTATTTCACATGCAATTTTTTAAAAGGCATAAAGAATACTATATTTTTCTCTTGCACTAAGTTTTTAAGTGGTGGATTAAATCATTGAAGCAGATGGAAATAAGTTCTAGAGTCTTTGTCTTGTTTTCCACGTGGGTGAAGTGTGCTTCATCAAAGTTAGAGATTATGAAATTTTAAAAAATATGCTCCAAGAAGGCCATGCAATTGGATTGTGATTGGCCCACTTTAGAAATTGATGTGGATATTGATAAACACCTAATGTCCTTTATTTAATGTGTAGATTGAGGGTTTTGTTAAACTCTTCTGCTCCCCAATGCAAACGTGTAGAAATGTAGTTGTTTTATCATCCAAACTCAATGTATAAACATTCATCAACATTGAAATGAATTTCTATCATATGAAGGTTGACTAATAGGTAATTTTTACTATTTAAATCTCCATTACCTTATTGTTCTATTGTCTAAAAACTTTCTTGTAGCAGTTCTCAAACCTAGGAAACATTTTGGGTGAATTTTCGAATGTTTGTCATGTGTGAGTAGGTTTAAAAATGGTCCATATACAATATAAATGACATACAACTTATGTCAAACCTTGTTGCAGCTATTAAAATTCAAAACATGGATAACCTACAAGTGTTCCTAATACTATTTATATGTATTCAATACATGCTAATGAAGGTCTTGAGGTTGAGAATTCAAATTTTAAATGCAAAATGAACTGGGTAGATATGAGAATGAAGTGGTTGCAAGAAAAATGCAACAAGAAAATAATAGGTTGAAACTTGTTTGAAAAAATGTCAGAATGGATATAAAAATGAATTTTAGGTGCTTTGAGAGTTAAAATGCTTGATTTAAAACATGTAATCATTGCTAGTGGGAGGATCAAATTTGAGATCTCATTTTATAGTCATGAAGTAAAAATATAGCTAGTAAGTTAATTTTTACCACATAGGAAAAAAAAATGCATAAAATACAAGAATAAAGGGATAAACCAATTTCAGTTTTCAATAAAAGAGTAGATAAGAGGGAAAAGTTAAAGCGTAATGGAATATTCCAAATGAGAAGTTCAGTTGCATAATCAAAGGGGCCTAAATATGCTAGGTGTTAGTAGTGGATGAAATCTTCTTCTTCTTCTCTTATTTAAAATGCAATCTCTTAGTAATTTGCAAGGGTTCAAAAGTTCTGGGTGTAGGAAGGCCCAAGAGGAAAACTTGTGAAAGGGAAAATATTGTAAAGGGAAATTGGTTAAGTCTACCATAGGTGTAGTATATAGTTTTTATTAATTTCATGAAATTATTTTTTTAGCCTAATTTGTGGCATATATGAAAATTATATTGCAATGTAATTGTCTCCAAATTTTGCATGTAATTATCTTTGAAGGAAATAATAAAGGGTTATTAAATTATTCACTACACATTTGTTATAATGAGTTTTTCTTATGGTTTTATATATGTTCAAGGAACAATGTAAATTATTTCTTAGGGATAACAAGAGTGTTATTATTTCAAATGGATTGTTAAGTAGAATTATGTTATAGGATTATGGAGATCTTAATGTCACAAGGTGATAATTGTTTAAATAGATCATCAGGTTATGTTTTAGTATTGTGATAAAAAAGTGTAGTTTATTGTGATTCTATATCCCAAGATATGCACTGGTTTTTCTTTTATAGTCCCCTCTTCCAAAATTGTATTAAAATTTATAAATCAAAATCAAAATCATAAATTATCTGTAATTATTTTAGATTCTCAAATAAGGGTTTGAAAGTCTAGACAAGGATTGTGGATGTTCTCAAGTGGTATTGTGTGAATCCTTTTTATTAAGTATGATAAGTTATCTGTTATGTATCACTTCCTTATCACAATGCAAATTTTAAGTGATACCAAAAGGGGAATCCGCCTAGGTTAGCAAAGCCTAAAGTATAAAATAAATTTATCTTAAGGGCGAGTTTCTTGTTTGTTGGCCAATATCCTGGTGTCCTTGAGTATAAGATCTCACTAATTTTTAGAGGATATTAAGGAATTAGTTGGGGTAGCTAACAACACCATTTCCATATCATTCTCCCACTTTTGGTATACATTGTCTAAGGTTCAATTGATGAAATGAATCATAATAGTTTATTATAAGACCACGTGAACATCTAACATTATCTCATGCTCCATCAAGATACCTACAATAAATTTTCTCATTTTTTAACATACCACATATGAAATAAATAGAACAAGTTGAGGTGAAGATACACCAATCAAAGAATACAAGCATCAAATCTAAGTGATAATCATAAGCTGGTGTCAAATTAAAAAACCCACATGACTAGAAATAACAACCACAAGAATACTAAAACATATAACCATCCATTAATTTAAGGCATCCAAACATTAACTAACTCATTTCAACAACATATTCAACCCATAAACCATAATCACAAGTTATCTATATAAAACCTATTAATGAAGAAAATACAAATCTAGAAACTCTCACTACATGGGTAATTCCAAATGTGAAAATAGATCAAGGCATATAAAATCTACCAATAAACACTCAGATCAAGGTGTGGCTAATAATAAAACCATGTAGTAATAAGGAACAATCACAATGATCCACACATTTAAAAAAATATATTACTTAATCTCTCACAAAAATTCATCATAGCTCTCCAATGTCTATTGCATCAAACTGTGTGCAAATGAACCTCTAGCAAGTAGTCATAGAAGAAAAGAGATAAAATTTATAAATCATAGCATATAACATGTATTTCTACCAACACTTCAAATTGCTAAGTTTTACTAATTTAATTCTCCTTCACAACCCCAATTAAAAATCCTTAACACCTAACTATTCAATCTTATTGGAAAGAAAAGATAATGTATCTCAAATAACCAACATGGATGTAAGTGTTGAACACACCTAGATACTGAGAGTGGGGGTGAATCGATGTCTATAAAAACTTAAACCCTTTGACACAACTGAAAATTATACTTTTATCAAGATCAACAACCCTTAACCAAATCAACAACTCTTAATCAAATCAACAACAATAAAATATAGAGCAATGAACACACATGCACAAGATAACAGTAGATTTACATGGAACACCCAAGAAAGGAAAAACCATGGTGATAAATCTCACAATATAGGAAGCTCACTACTTACAAAATTACAATTTATTTTAAGGCTCAATACCTAAGGAAGCACAATGCTCCTTGAAATAATTGCAAGCTAAGGCACACAACCTTAGGGCAAGAAAACACTGATATTGGCATGGTGTGATGGTTTAAAGGTGGTGTTGTTGTTCTTTCCACCAAGGGTCAAACCCTGTTGGGGTGGTATTATTGAGTGGTTATATTGGGGATGAGGTCCCCCATTTGTGACCTTACCATTTTTTATAGCTTCGAGTCAAAAGTGTTTACCCCCTTGAATAGACAAAAAAATTATGGAAAGATACAAAGGACTTGCAAGATAAGGCACACAACCCCAAGGCAAGATACAAGATACAAGGACTTGATGAAGAGACTCACAGTCTGATAGAATGATACATGAAGATTTATAATTACAACATATGTCAAAAATACACTCTATTGATTGAGGAATTAAAGTGCATCCGACTCTTCTTTTCCACAAATTACTACATCAATCCATACTCACACACCACCACTCTCTCACTCTTAACTTGAAAATGATTTTTTCTTCCATTTATATCCTCCACAAGTTCACAAAATACCAATTAGGTTGGCTAGAACATAATACACACAATGATCCCAATAAGTCAACTACAAAACATAATTACAGTGAAACTGGTCCTATCCAAGAGATAGCGAGGACCAAAAAAATCTTATTACTCCTTCCAATTTTATCCCAAACAATACACATGCTGGCACACAACATCCCAAGTTGGCAACAAGGAAGTGTGTAGCACATTACCAGTCGACCCAAAAACATAATTTCAACTAAATCTACTCAATGCAGTTCTTAATAAGATAGGATAGGACCCAAACAAAACTTAATACAACTTCAAATTCTTGGACAAACCCCCAAGAACATAGTGCAAGAAAGAGAACAAGCCTTGTCGACTAAACATCCATAAATTACCCCAAAAACCAACTCAAAAGAATATGAGGCACCAAAGAGATAAAAAATTGATGTGTGGACCACACAGAGACATTCCATGAACATCCAACAACACTTCCATATACTTCTTTCACACTATCATGCCACAAAAAACCACCACAAACCAAATAGAAACAAAATACTTTATTTTAGAAGCCCATAAGACATAGTCATGAGATAGAAAATTAACAAACCAAGTTGCAATAAACTTCATCACCTGAAAGATGAACTAAGACACTACACAAACACTAACAACATTCCCACCAACCTGTAGGAGAAAAAACGATAATGAAAATAAATACAAAGAATTCTCCAAAGTAGTCTCGACAAGCATCAAAACTGCCAACCCACTGCAATTACCAAAAACCTCCTTGACAACACTAGTGACCTGAAAATATAGGAGTGCAACATCCATAGAACATAGAAATTGAATCCAAAATTGCAAGACCATATCTTTAAAGGTGGAGGAATGTAGAGCATTCTCCCAAATAGTCTTCAAAGAAAATTCCTATAGTAAAATATTTCACCAACATTTGAAGACTAGAAATTCCTTAGAGAAGCACATACATCCTCTGGAACAATAGGAGAGAGCATACACCATACTAGAGACCATAAAAAAAATCTCTCTAACTTTATCATTACTTCTAATCCTCATCTTTATGCTTCTAATCCTTATCTCAATATATCATCACAATATCATCTCTACTAACAACAAACATACTCAATAAAACTTTACTTGTCATCAAACAAGGCATCCCATCCAACCATGAACATCAACAATAAAACTTTTAGCACATCATCATACACCAATTACTACCCAAATTGAGTGTTGACATCAATGAAAAACAATTCCAAACATAGGTAACATATGTGTAATAATCTCCCCCTTTGGCATTGATGGCAACAGACACTAGCATATTCTCCCCATTTTACATAAAGGAAAAAGGGTCTAGGTATTCATTTGAATCATCAACATATTCCCGACAACTGCACTTCTCCTTTAGATAATTATACATGATCCCCCTATTAGTAGCAACCAACCAACTACCTACTCCCCTTGAGAGTTAACATACATCAATCCATGAGAAAAGGATATGACATGAATTTCTCCCCCTGGCTAGATGCACCATTTATGCATCTAGTTAGAAAAAGGAGGGCTAATAACCCCTAACTTATACTTGAGATAATCAAAAGCATCCTTTGAAAAAACCTTAGTGAATATGTATGCAATTTGATCCTTAGTAGGAACATACTCCAATTTGACTTCTTTTTCTATAACCTTCTCTCTCAGAAAGTGATATCGAATAGAAATATGTTTGGTCCTTGAATGCATCAATAGGTTATTGGAAATGTTTATTGTACTGGTATTGTCACATAATATGGGATTGGGTTCATCATAAACCACCTTTATATCCTTCAAATTTTGCTTCATTCAAAGCACCTGGGTGCAACAAGATGCTGCAACAATATACTTAGCTTCTGTTATGGATAAGGAAACTGAGTCCTACTTCTTAATGAACCAAGAGACCAACCTATCTCCCCAAAAAAATGCACTTTCACTGGTGCTTCTCTGATCATCCACACATCATGCCCAATTCGCATCAATATAAGCACTCAAAGAGAAGTTATCATCCTTCTTACACCACAAACCATAATCTAGAGTTCCCTTCAAGTATCTGAATATTCTTTTTACTTCCTTCTCATGAGTTTTCTTAGGATCATCTTGATATCTAGAAACCAAACATATTGCATGCATAATATTAGGTCTAGAAGAAGTCAAGTACAATAAGCCACCAATCATAAACCTATAAAAATACTGATCAACCTTTGGTGACACATCGGTATTTCTCAAGTGGCAACCAATGACCATGTAGGAGTACTTACTAGTTTCGAATCCTCCATGCCAAACTTCGTCAACATCTCTCTAACATACTTATCTTGAGAAGTAAAGATACCATCATCTAGTTGAAAAATTTGAGTCCCAATGAAGAAAGACAACTCACCAATCATAGACATCTCAAACTCTTTTTGCATCTCTTCTATAAACCTCTTACACATATTATCATCTCCACCAAAGATGATGCCATCAAAATATACAATTATCAAAATCTTGTGTTCATCTACCTTAATATAAATATTACTATCTGCAATACCTTTGTTGAAACCTTGTTGAAGCAAGTACTTATCCAACTGAGCATACCAATCTCTAGGAGCTTTCTTGAGTCCATACAAATCTTTCTTGAGTTTGCACACCATGTCTAGATCTTCTAATAGCTGAAAAATATTTGGTTGCTCAATGTTGACCTCTTCCTCTAAATCACCATTCAAGAAGGCTAACTTGACATCCATCTGATAGACCTTGAAATTCTTGTGAGAAACAAAGGCAAGAAACATCTTGATTGCCTCCATTCTATCTATCAAAGCAAAAGTCTCCTCAAAATCAATACCTTCAAATTTTGAATAACCCTTACATATCATTCTGGATTTGTTCCTCACAACTTCACCATCTTCATTCAACTTGTTCTAGAATACCTACTTTGTTCCTATAACATTCTTATCAATTGGTCTAGGAGCCAATTCCCATGTCAGACTCTTTTCTATCCGATTTAATTATTCTTCCATTTCCTTCATCTAACCTTCATCTTTTCTAGCATCAACAAAGTTTTTAGGCTCTACTTTTGACAGTAAACACAAATTCACTTGTAAACTTGATTTTGTAAGCCTTCTCCAAGTCAACACACCTTCATTCTTATATTCAATGATATGGTCCAGTAAATGGTTCTTCTGAACATAAGTTTTAGGAACCTTTTTTGATTCTTGTTCCTTCTCTTCTTTCTCTTTTGCTTCTTCTTCAATTTAGGGAGGTATATTAGATCCACAAACCTTAGGTTATTTTAAGATTTGACACAAATCTTCATCTACTTTAACATTTGTTCTTTGAATAATCTTTCCCAATCTCTTATTATAGCATCTATAGGCCTTGCTTCTAGTTGAGTAACTGAGGAAGATCCCTTCATCACACCTTGAATCAAACTTTCCAAGGTCTTCCTCATCTCTCCTGATGTAACATTTTCTTCCAAATATTTCAAAGTATCTGATAGTGGGAGGTCTTCCATACCATAGCTCATAAGGGGTATTAGTGCTATTGACCCTCAATTGTACTCTATTAAGCAGGTAGACAATAGTGTGAACTACTTCCTTGTAATACATATCAAGTAGATCTACATCTTTCATCATTGCCCTAGCCATTTCTTGCACATTCCTATTCTTTCTATCTGCTTCCCCATTCTATTGAGGGGTCCTAGGATCATAAAGATATCTCCTAATACCATGATCTTCATAAAAAAATTCAAATTCATTTGAAGTAAATTCACTTCCTCTATCTAATCTTAAACACTTAATCTTAGAATCCATTTCATTCTCAACTTTTTATTTAAAAATCTTAAACTTATCATAAGCTTCCGATTTTTCTCTTAAACAAGTAACTCATCATTCTATAGTAATCATCAATAAGAAACATGAAATAAATTTCAACTTGTTGACTCTTAGTTCTTCTAGGTCCACATAGGCCAACGTGAATCAAATCCATTGGCATTGTAGTAGAGTACTCCTTTCTCTTGAAACTTTTCTTTGTCTACTTTCCTATTTGACACTCCTTGGATAATGTGTTTGCAAGCTTAGTTATCTTAGGCATATCTCTCACTACATGAGTAGAGCTTATTTTTACCATATTTTCAAAGTTGATGTATCCCATCCACTTGTGCCATAGCCAACACTCATCAAATTGAGTCAATAAATAGATTCTTCCATTTTCCTCCTTTAGATGATAGATATTTCCATTTGTGCTAGTACCTTCTACAACTAATCTTTTGGATCCTGCCTTCCTGACTGCATAACCTTTGGCATGAAATTTAAGGTTATATCCTTTTCTGCACATCTAACTGACACTGAGGAGATTGTGCTTCAACCATTTGACATAGAGGACATCCTCAGTCCTATTCTTTCCATCAATGGTTATAGCACCCTTTCCACAAATTTGTGCTAACTCATCATCACCAAACTTGACAGCTCCACCATTCGACTTCTTAAGGGTAATGAACCTCTCCTTGTCACCAATCATGTGGTTAGAGAAATCACTGTCAATCACCCAATAATTTTTTTCTTCCTTTGCATGAAATACAATCCTCACAACCATTGATATTTAATTATCTTTTTCAACCTACAAGGTACCACATTTCTTACATTTTTCAATATTACTCTTTTTACTACCAAATTTCAAGGCCATGAATAGTGTTTCATCATTTGAATAATTATCCTCATCTTCAGAGGAACAAATTCTTTCCTTAGAATATATACCCCTTTTGAACTTCTCTCTTTTGTTGCTATCTTTTGATTCTTTAAAATGACATTTAGAGGAAAAATGACCAATTCTCCCACAATTGAATCACTTGAAAGGTAACTTTCCTTTGTGTTTTTTGGTGCCCTTCTTCAAAATACTCACAAAGTTTTCTTCTAACTCATCAAAGTCACCATATTGATTGGATGCTTCATCTTCTGCCTTCTTTGGATCATCTTTGTCAAACTATCTTATTTCAAAGGCTATGAGAGCACCAAAATAGTGATCTGGTGGATACTTATCCAAGTCCTTAGATTCCCCAATAGTAGATACCTTATGACTATAAGCTTTAGGGAGATATCTCAAAACCTTCTTCACAATCTTATCTTCTTTTACTTCTCCACCAAGACCTCTAATGACAATAACCAATTCATCCACCTGAAGCATGTAACTAGAAATACCTTCATCCCTTGTCATCCTTAAAGTCTCAAATTTTTTCTTGAAGTTTTGCATCTTGATTTTCTTCACTTTATTATCTCCCTCATAAATGTTGCTAAGATTTTCCTAGACATCCTTAGAAGAACTGAAATTCATCACCTTTAGAATTTTTAAATTAGATAGTTCCCATTCATGATAACATTCTTTACCTTGGCATTATTTTCATACAATCTGATCTCAATTAGATCTATTGGAGCATAAAAAGGAGTAGTGTAACCATCCTTGACAAATTGCCAAACACCAAACCCTAGAGAGTTTAGATGGTCTTCCATTCTTACTTTCCAAAAGGTGTAATTTATTCCATCAAACCTAGGTGCCTTATAAGATCCATCATGTGCCATCCTTGACCTTTACTAAATTAGTTAAGCTTCTTCAGAGGAACTTGGATCTAATACCAATTTTTGAACACTCAAATACTACGAGGGTGGGTGAATCAATATCTATAAAAATGTAAACCCTTTAGGACAACTCAAAATCAAACTATTATCAAGATCAACAACCCTTAACGAGATCAACAACTCTTAATCAAATCAGTAGCAATGAAAGATAGAGAAATGAACACACATGTACAAGATAACACCAAATTTATGCGGAAAACCCAAGAAGGTAAAAACCACAGTGAGAAATATCACAATATAGGAATCTCACTACTTACAAAATTACAAATTTTTTTAAGGGTCACAGGTTAAGGAAGCACACTTCTCCCTAAAATACTTGCAAGCTAAGGTGCATAACCTTAGGGAAAGATACAAAAGACTTGTAAACTGAGGTACACAACCCCAGGGAAATATACAAGATACAAGGACTTGCTGAAGAGACTCATTATCTAATAACATGATACATGAAGATTTAAAATTACAACATATGTCAATAATACACTCTACTAAATGAGGAATTAAAGTGCATTTGACTCTTCTTTTCTATAACTTACTACATCAATCCATACTTTCATACCACCACTCTCTCACTCTTGACTTGCAACTAATTTTTTCTTCCATTTATATCCTTTGCAGTTTCACAAAACACCAATTAGGTCAGCCAAAACATAATACAAATAATGATCCCAATAAGTCAGTTGCAAAACATAATTGTGGTGAAAGAGGTCCTATCCAAGAGATAGAGAGGACCAAAATAATATTATTACTCCTAATGTGATCCCAAACAATACACATGCTGGTGTAAAACATCCCAATTCAGCAATAGGGAAATGTGCAGCACATTACCAGTTGGTCAAAAAATAGACTTTCAACTAAATTTACTCAATGCGAATCTCAATAAGATAGGGTAGGACCCAAAAAGAAATTAAAAAAACTTCAAATGTTGATGCAGACCCTCAAGCTCATAGCACAAGAAAGGGAACAAGCCTTGTCGGCCATACATCCATAAATTTCCTAGAAACCAACTCAAAATAATATGCAACACGAAATAGATCAAAAATTAATGTACAAACCACAAAGAGACATTCCATGAACATCCAACAACACTTCCATATACTCCTTTCACACTGTCATGCCATAAAAAACCACCACAAACCAAACATAAATACAACACTTCATCCTAGAACCTAGAAGACAGTCATGAGATAGAACATTAAAAAACCAACTTATGGTAAACTTCATCACATGAAAGATGAAGTGAGACACTGCACAAACACTAACAACATTTCCACCAAGTTGTAGGAGAAGAAACAATAATGTGAAGAAATATAGATCATTTTCTGGACTAGTCTTGACAAGCAACAAAACTACCAACCCATTGCAATTACCAGAAACCTCCTCAACAACATTGGTGACCTAAAAATATAGGAGTGTAACATCCACATAAAATAGATAATGAATCACAAAATTCAAGACCCTATCTTCAAAGGTGGATGAATTTAAAGCATTCTCTCAAACAGTCTTCTAAGAAACTTCTTGTAACAAAACCTTTCAGCAACATCTGGAGACTAGAACTTCCTTGTGGCAAAAAATATTTCCTCTAAAACAAAAAGAGAGAGCATACAACATACTAGATACCATTAGTATCATCTCTCCAACTTTAGCATTACTTCTAATCCTCATCTTAATGTTTCTAATCCTCATCTTAATGCTTCTAATCCTTATCTTAATATATCATCATGATATCACCTCTGCTTAAAATAGACATACTCAATACAAATTTAGTTTTCATCAAACAAGGCATGCCATCCAACCATGAAAATCAACAAAACCATTGTTGGCACATCATCATACACCAATGACTTCCCAAAATAAGTGTTGACATCAATTACAAACAATGTTAAACATAGGTAACATATGTGTAATAATAAGACTCTCTAAATAAAGGAATATGAAAATAAAACCAAGTCTCAACAAATAGGAATAAGCTCAATAACATCTCCTAAACTCCTCATAAATGATATCATAAAAAAATTAAATGAACAAGGAGAAAAATATGCCAAAAAATACTCAAATGAACCCTATACTAAGTAACCATAACTCAAGATTTATAATCATGAGAAGACAAAGAGTAAAACATAATGTATCTAAAAAATGGAAATACCTATTAAATTATTAACTTTCAAGTAGAACAAGAGTGAGGAATAAAATTTATCCTCCTATATATACCAAGAATAATATCCTTTATAGGTCCATCATGAACTCACATCCATATATAGGTGAAGGCTCCTTATACTTCATTCTAAAACCTCTAAAGTGTAACTGTCTCAACATATATCTCTATACTCAAGAGAAATATAGCCTCATCCAAGTGTCCAGGTATCCATGAGCATCTGCAATTGATAAATCCATTCTAAGCTCTAAATAAAATATTTTACTCTCCTGAAACTCCTAAGAACATGACCAATGTACTCAATATCAAGAGAACTATCTAGATTACTATCAAATATCCCATTGCACATTTGCATAATCAAAGAATACACCCCATTGTAACAACATGATCTAACATTTCCTCAAAAGATCATGTGCTCCCAAGAGCACCTATATTATGTATAAATTCCAACTAACATCCAAAGTAGACTAGGACACAATACCAAACATCCTCTCAACCAAAGACCATTGATATAAATTGACAAGTCCTAAACCTCAACACCTCAATTAAAGACTCCATGAGTAATCCATGGATAACTACGATTTAAACATATCCAATCACATGAAGATAACCATATCCTAGATGAAAATAACCCATAGTCCACACACACTCAAAGACAATACTAGTAGCTCTCAGAGTAAAGTAGAACCAAGATCTCCAAGTTGAGAAGATAAACCACACCAAAAAATCACTATCATAAGATCCTACTAAATCATGTCACCAATATATCCATGAAATGTTGATGAATATTTTTCTACTAGTCACAATAATTAACTATATAGGTACTCTAATTATCCATTCTCTCATCCCAATGCAAGATGCCAATTCACAAATGACCACATATAAGGCCAACTAACTGAGTATACTTCAAGATTAAAAATACATATGGATAGATACTCTACATTTGAGTCATCATATTTTCTTAAATGGATAACCAACCCATAAGAATTCATAATTCTTAGATCCCAAACTAATACAATATGAAAACTCACCATCACACCAATAACCTACAAACTAAGATAACCTATAAATCTTAAGGATCAAACACTATGTAACCCAATTTTTATTTTAAAGAAATCTATAATTGAGTAACTATATTCAAGGAACCAAACAATAAATTATGATATAATAATAATATCTTAAAACTAAACCACACCACCACTTGTATATCATGAATCAATAAATAACATAATGTATCAAATACATACAATATCATGCCATGCCAATGATCAAATATACATGACCATCCATGAAACCATAACCATCACCGTCATTTAATTATAGAAAACTCTTACTAAATTGAAATTATAAACAAAGAATGCAATGCAAGATTTGAATAATGGAATTGATTAGAATTTTGTAAAATCCTCAATGAGGAGGATGTAAACATTTGATGATAAGTTTGAGTCACTATAGGAGTGCTCAACTAAAGGTGGCAACAATGCTCCACCAAGTGGCAAATGAGAAATTTTGCACATCCTTGAAGAGTTCAACTACCTCTTCAAGTGACACATCACCACCTAAGGTGGCTTAATACATTAAGTAAAATAAATAATTAGATGATAATTTTTTACTCTAACACCCCCTTTAAGCTTAGCTTAGGTGGGTACACACATGGATGGGTCTCAACAACTAGGCCTGATGAGGTACCCATGTACAATGAAACTCTCCCAAAAGTGGAGAAAGGTAGAAAAACCTATGGGAAAAATTACCCTTCAAATTGGAGATGATAACAAGAAAGTACAATAAAAATATACTATGAAGCCTCCTAAAAAATGATGATAAACTGATCCTTGTGATCTTCTATTGGAAAGAACCACTGGATGATTTTGATGAAGTGCCTCTGAATTCTTATGCAACAGGTGATAGTGGAGGAGATGAATTGTCCATATTAGAAGTGAAATAATGAATATATGAGTATGAATTTGATGGAGACAACTGTGAAAATTTGTAAACATGAGAGATTTTATCAATCTCACCTAATGTAAAAATATATCTTCTTTGAGAATCTCTAATTGTAATTAAATTGGATGTAAATTTAACTATCTTCCCATAATTTATAAGTTGATAAATAGAAAGAATGTTGTTTTCCAATTCAGGAACAAATAGGATATTACAGATACTCTGATTGCATATCTCAATTCTACCTTATCCACAAACACATATGGAAGTGTTATTAGCTACTTGTAATTTGTTTATATAAGAAGGATAAAATGGTATGTAAACTTATGGATAAGGAGACATATGATGTGATGCTTTTGAATCAAGAACCCATTTATCAATTTCCAAACTTGTAGTAGCCATTAGTACTTTTCCTTTAGATATATCCTTTAATTTTGAAGATTCTGAACTAGATGAAGATTATTTTATGGAGGTAGGAACCCCTTGTTTCTCAAGTAGATGATAAAGGCAGTGTATCATTTTCTTCACACATTTATCTTAATTATGCCCATTTTCTTGTAGAAAGCACACTTCTCTTTTTGTTGTGATTTACTTGCATTTTATTTCCTTGTCCTTTGGTTTAGTTGTAAGAATAACTTGTGGCTTTGAATGTTGTATTGTACCCATTTGAATTACTTTTTATTTCTCCTTTGTGAGAGAAGAAACAAAATATGAAAGAGATGGCATAGTGTAGTGTGCACCAAAAGCATTCTTTGTTGCATGAAAAGTGGAAACAAATGGCGAATATTGAGAACCTAACTTTGATAAAACACTTAGGACCAATTGTTCATCTTATTTTTCTATTCCACATTTCTTGAGTTAAAACATTAACAAGTTTAATTTACTAAAAAACTCAAATTATGAGTCTTGTGATAAAACTTATTAATTCATTCTTCATTTGATGTCCCCTCATTACATCTTGCTTACCAAACATATTTTCTAATTTTGTCCATACATTCATTAGGTGTTGTGGCAGAATTAATATGAAAGAAAAGTTTAGAAGAAATGAATGTACACAATGTTTCATAGGCTTCATCATTTCGATTATGCCATTTTCATTTTTCAGTTTCTCCTGTAGCTTTAGGTTCCAAACCCATAGTGACATGATGTAATATTAGTTAATTGATCTTTATCTCCATTGATTTATTTGATTCGTAGAAGTTAAATAGAGTTAGGATTATGTCCATTTTGTAGAATAACACACAAGACAACCTCCCTTGATTATGCTTTTCACCCCCATTGAATTTTGACACTTTATATGTTTTAGTGCATATCATTTTATAATTGAGTGTGATATCATTTTCAATGAAATGGGAAAGTGATATTCACTTTTACAAAAGCATTACTCATGTGAGTATCTAATCAAAAGATACAATCATCCTATTTGGCTAATTTTTCACTTAGAAACTAAAAGTTTTCCTTTTACAAGAGGAGACAAAATATGTGTTGAAATAACACTTTTTTTACATTGTCTCAATGGTAAAGTATCTAGAATATAATTATTTTTTTTGTCGAATAGTCACAATTGAAAATTACTCCTCATTTGAAAGTTACATCAAAAGGAAAAAACTCCCCACTTACGAGAACCTTTGATCAACTCACGTTTAAACCTTGACTAGACAATTTTAAAAAACAAACCACTAATTGTTACAAAAAATAAATCAAAGAGTAACAACTTAAGTTATGGTTACATTAAATTATCTAACAAAATAGATATTTATAAGCTGAATGGGAGACAAAGTTAATGGTCACATTGATTTATCCTACAATTTAATGCATTAGTATATAAGTGGCAGTTGTAGCATAAATCCCTCCAAAAATGCTTGACACCTCTACCTTTCAATATCTCAATGGTGAACATCGGAGTAAGTGTAGAAATCCACGAGAGATATTGACTTCTTCAAATATTTAAAGCAGGTGGAAAAAAAATTCTATGAAAGAAAATGAAAAGAGGTTGTGGTGAGAGAGAAATATCCTTGGTAAGTAAGCCACAAAACTTAAAAATTTGATATGCTAGATTCTTCAAGCCATTATAGGTTGCATAGATGTGGGTGTAGCTCTTTGTGGGAAGAATTTAATGGAGAGGGAGGGAGACAGTGTGACTATGGGGATGGATGAGGGTTTAAAGAAGGGAAAAAAAGTGAACATGAGAGAAGTTGTGAGTGAATATGATCCTCAAAAAACTAGTAGTACCATTGAAATATCTACTTTAATATCCCCTTTTAGGCCCTTTGTTGCTTCTCCTACTACCAAGTGTTATCATACAAGACACATTTCAAAAAATCTTCTTGTTCTCAAGTGCTTGGTCCCTGAGATGAAAGAAAAATATTATTCACAAATATCTATAGCTACCTTTATGAGAAAATCAAGGTTTATAAGTGGAAAAATGGTGGAGGACAAGAAACTGGCAAGTGAATGCAACATGTGAGTTGATGTCAAATTTGTGCAAGATATCCTTTCTACAAGAGATGTAGCTTGAAAATTGAGAAGAGACCTTCATACCCATGTGACAAAGAATATTCTGATAAATTTTATAGATCTATAAAGATAATTGATCAAGCACAAAAAAATGAAAATGCATTAAATGACTTCATTCTTTTCATCAATGCATAGATTTACAAATATATAACCACCGTAGGAGAAGAATCCCAAGAGGAAAATCAGGGGAAAAAAGAAAACAATAGTTAGTTTCTCGTAGTTAGCTTAGACTAAAGTAAGTAACAACCGAGTCATCCCAAGATTTGCAACAATTAACACTAGTTGTTAATTGCATAATTGAGAGTTGGAAATAGTCTACATATAGTTAATTGTGGTAGCACCCCCCCTTAAGTCTAACTAAGGAGACAAAATCCTAAAGAGAGGAAAGAGGAAAGAGGGAAAATCCTGTGGGAACAAACCCCCCCCCCCCTTAAATCTAACTAAGGAGATAAAAGCCTACATAGCCAACAAATATGGGTCATGCCATCAAGGCCATTTTAGGTACCCATGTACATATAAAATTCCCCCACAAATATAAAGAGAATATAAGAGATGGACTAATTAACCCCCACAAGATATCCAATCGTAGATGCTCGAAACTGGATGGAGAATATGGTCCATGATCATTGAAAAGAATTCTTCCCCTTAGGAAGAAACAAAATAAAAGGTGGATGCAATCTATCTCCCAAGTACTAAATGGAATATGTAGGAAGAAAGCGTAAAATTTATGAAGCCTTTGAAGTTGGATTAAGTATCCTCATGTCGATGTTGAAAGTAGTCACAATCAAATTAAGCATTCTAGGCCAAAGTGCTAAAGATGGCAAATTAGAATATGTAGAGGTTGATATAGAAAATAATCCAAAGACAATGATGGTTTGAAAATAGTTTTGAAATGACTGTCATAAAAGAGGAGAGATAACCCCTCAAATGTGTCCTCCAAATCTGAAATGTGTGTCTCCATAAACAAGTTTGAAACTCTTGTCATGAGATCATCCCAAAAAGTTGAATTGGGTGTTGGTTCTAAAAAATGCAGGTTTTAACCATAAGATTTTTCCAGGCCCTTACAACATTTTTGGACAATGTACAAGGCCAATTACTTAATTAAACCTTCTGCTCTTTAGGTTCTGCTATACCTAGGTGGGTGAACCTATGTAAAAAATGCATATTTGAAATATATTTCTCGCTAAACAATCTACCCACAATGGAAATTAGGAGTGGATAGACAAAATGACTGCAACTACACCTACTACACAAAAGAAATATTTTGAATATATAAATTGTTATCAATTCTACCCTCTGGGATATGGCAGATTAGTGCCTTCTATCTGTTGGGCAATGGAGTAAAAAATAAAAAGGATTCAAGGTGTTTCCCCATCCAATTTAATTCAAATTGTTAGGCATATTTAAAGTATGAAATTCTATGACCAGCATATTATTTCACCCAATTTATGGCTTGCATGAATTATGCTTGAATATTTTCCTACCAAGTTCTTCTTTAATCATCCAACAAAAATACTAAAATCACTGTGACTTGCTTAAAAGAATTTAGTTCTGATTTTGCAGACACCTATTAATCAAACCACACAAAGTGAAAAATGCACCATGATAAACCAGATATATACTTGTTATCTTGATTTAAATTATTTAAAAAATTATAATTGGTGACAACCAGATAGGAAATACAAAATTGTAACATCTCAACAACCGATCTCAGAAAATATTTCACCAGTGTATATATATTTTCTACATTACACCCTGTTTCAAGAAGGACTGTTCATCCATTTACATCACAGTTTTGTTACTGTTTTTCTCCAACTAACCCCTCCCTATTAACCAAATTTACAAAATATTTATACCATGAAATCCAAGGGTCGTGACCCTTCATTTGTTTTGGTATAATTGTTTACATTCCATGGAAAAAATTAAAACATTTAATTGCATTGCCTTATCGGAAAATTAAATGTTTTAAACTATAGTCCAACATTTGATTTTACTTTTATATTTTTATCGCCCTCATTTTTCCTTTAATAATTTAATCGCTCTTAATATTTTACTTTATATGCTATCATAACTTCTTTTTATGCCTACTGCTCTATCGCAGTCAACCTATTGACCGGCCATGGTATAGTGGTGACTGGCTCCGTTGCGACTATCTCCATTATTTACCGCCTTACCGTAATTTGTATTTTACTTGTTGGTGGTTGCACGGTATCTGAATTTTCTCCCACCCCCTTATCGCGGTCTCTATCTTTCTCCCCAGTGGTATGGCGGTCCTAACTATCATGGTCTTCTCCTGACTGTTACCATGCTACCACGGTCTTCACGGTGACTGGTGGTGGTACCATGGTAGCTGTCTTGACTGCTACCTCTGTGTCCACCATAGTCACCATGATCTCTGTGATAACCACTAGCGGTAGCATGGTAGGGTCTCCTGACCGCTACTTCCCTGTCTTCTACCATCCACCATGCCACTGTGGTCTATGGTTTGACCACACACAGTGGGATGGTAAGCATTTTATACCCGCTCTGACTATCCATTGAACGTTACCGCGATCACCACGGTGTCTAACTTGGCTACCAGCGGTAAAGTGGTAAGCTTTTATTGTGCTTAACCATCATTGCTATACTATAAACCACTTTGCAAAAGGCCATGGTAAAGCGGTGAATGTCATACCAAGCGGATGTTAAGACCGTGGTATAATGTATAAGGTATATATGAATGGAAAAAATGATTTTTTAATGGAAAAGATAGCACATGAACAGGTTCAAATGGGCAAAAAGCTTATAATTTTAGTGAATTTTTTTTGGTTCTAACAGTGGTTTAGCAGATCACTACAAGAATTCAGAATGCAACTGGGAGAGCAGACCAAGAAATGAATGGTCCAAAAAATGAAGGCAATGGAGGATGGAGGGAATGAAAGAGTGAAGGAGATGGAAAATGGAAGGTGAAAATGACCCTAAGCTACTGTACATGGAAAGAAAGCAATGCTTTCAAAAAGGGAATCCTGAGAATGTCCATGTACTGGCAAACCTATACCCTTCAAAATTCCTAAACTGTTGTGCATGGAAAAGAAAACTTAAAGAGGGTTATTAAGAATTGTCCATGCATTGGAAATCCTTAACCCTCTGCTGATCCTCAAGAGAAGAAATACTTTAGGAACTTCCCATGTATAGGAAACTCCTTCTCCTCTCCAGACATGTTCTGTAGGAAATAAGAATCTTCACCTCCCTTACCAATTATCACAAAAGGGCCAAGCCATAAAGCTTCAAATTTGCCATGCTTCCCCTTCTCCTTACACCGAGAATTCCAAATCAATACCAAGTCATATTTTTCAAATTTTCACTTCTTGGAATTTTTATCAAAAAGGTATTTCATTTGTGACTATAATTTCACATTCTACTTCTGAGCCACTCTTCTCACTTCATCAAGTTTTGCAAGTTGCTCCATTCTTTCCTCCATTGGTTCAGAAATATCTAAATCTTCTTGTAAAATAAAGTTATAGACTAGCAAAAGGTTCTGCAGTGGCATCCTATCTTGTGTCCCATACACCAATTCAAATGGAGATTTTCCAGTTGCCTTCTTCAGTATAATCCTATCTTCCCATACAACCAATCTTAACTTTGAATCCCATGCCTTTTTATTTGTATCCAACATCCTCCTTACTATCTTAAAAATATTTTTATTTCTTTACTCTGCCTGACCATTGGCTTGTGGATGATATGGGGTAGAATAAGAAATATTAATGCCATATGTTTTGCAAAAATATCTAAACTCATCAGATCTAAAACACATCCCATTATCTGTGATCAATCTAATCGGGGTGCCAAATCTGGTTATAAAATTCTCCATCAGAAAGTTCATCACCACTTTGCTTGTTGCTTGTTTGTTGGGACAGCCTCCACTCACTTAGTAAAATAATTTGTGGCCACTAGTATCCATCTATGTCCTCCACTTGATATTTTCTGTATTTCTCCAATGAGATCAAATCCCCATTGGTGAAAAGGTGCTTCTACCTATAAAGGTCTAAGTGGCAATGCTCCTTGATACTTCAACTTCCCAGAGAATTTCTGACAAACCTCACATTTCCTCACATATTAAAAAGACTCATTGATTACCCTAGGACAATAATAACCAGCCCTGAGAATCTTGTGTGCACTAGTCTTAGAAAAATAATGGCCTCCACACACCCCTTCATGCATTTCTCTCAAAACATATTTTTCCTGGGATTCATCTAGACATAACAACAATATACCATCCCTATTCTTCCAGAATAGGTCCCCTTCTATAAAAACATATTTAGAAGCCAGCAACTTCAAAGTTATCCTTTGATTATCATTCACCCCTTTAGGGAACTTCATGTGATTCAGATAATACATCACATTTGTATACCATGGATTATGCTCAATACTTGCTATGACCTCTTCCTTACCTTCTACACTGCAGATTTGGTTTGCTTCAATATTTGTTTTTGCCATCAGCCTAGCTAGACCCTGTCCTCTTACCAATTTGGTAATCTAAATCTCCATATTGAACTCTTGGATTTTACTAATCCATCTGCATCTCTTCCCTGTCACTTATGTCTACACCAAGATATCCTTTACAGCTGCATGTGGGACATAAACAATTACCTTAGCTCCAACAAGGTAAGGCCTGGAAGCCTTTTCTGCTTTGACCAATGCATAAGCCTATTTTTCCATAATATAATACTTCAATTCTGACCCCTGCAAAGACTTACTAAAAAAAGAAACAGGTTGCTCATGAGCTTCATCATTTTTCTGTAACATAACAACAGCTATAGTGTGAAATGAAGCAAAAGAAAAAATATGAAATGGTTTAGTAAAATTAGGGGACTTGAGAATAGGGGCTTCTTTGATAGCTCTTTTTATAGATACGAAGGCATTCATAGCTTCAGTAGTCCAGTCCAACTTTTCTCCTTTTTTCAACATCTTAGATATAGGCTTAACAATCTCAGCAAAATTGGACACAAACCTCCTAACAAAATTAATTTGGCCAAAGAATGATTGGATTGCTTTGATAGTTTTGGGAATGGGAATTTTATCTATGGCATCTACTCTTTCAGGATCTATCCTAATCCCATCTCTTGACACAATATGCCCCAAAAGTTTACCCTGTGTGACAACAAAATGACATTTTCTAGGATTAAGACTAATACCATATTCCAAAGCTTTGATGAATATCTTCTCCAAGTCCCCAACATGATTCTCTACATTTTTGGAATAAGCAGTGAGATCATCTTGATATACCACCATTATAGCATTGATTAGATCTGCAAATGCCACATCCATGGCCCTTTGAAAGGTAGCTCCTACATTTGTAAGACCAAATGGAATTCTTACATAGACATACATTCCCCATGGTGTAGTGAATGTTGTCTTGTACTGCTCAGATTCTTTGACTTTGACCTAGTTATATCCAGAAAATCCATCCATCATTAACAATAGCTCACACCTTATTACTTTGTGTAATATTGCCTACATGTTTGGAAGAGGATAATTATCTTTTAGGGAAGCAACATTCAAATTTCTAAAATCTACACACAATCTTATGTCCCCATTTTTCTTCTTGATTGGAACCAAATTTGAAACCCATGTTGGATGCCTAATGGGTTTTATGATACCTCCATCTCTGAGATTTTCTAGCTCCTCTTGCATCTTAGGTTCCAGGGTTTGGTTGATAGGCCTCTACTTTTGTCTGGATGGCTTTGTGTCTAGCTTAAGTGCAATGTCATGCTGAAAAAGATCTTCTCTATATGCCTTCAAATCCTCATAAGACCAAGCAAACACATGCTTGTATTTTCTCAGCAATGTAATCAACATTCTCTTGATAGTTGGGCTTATTTTATTTCCAATATAAACCCTTTTTGGTGCTAATTCAGTTCCCAAATTTATTTCTTCAATATCTTCTTTCTTAACAGGTGTGTGCTTCATGAGAGAATGATCACTCTTATCATACACTCTCTCCAATGCCACAAGCCCTTTGGGAAGCTTGTTATTTTTAAGCTGCAAAAATTCCTTCCCAAATACAGTTTGTTTCCCATCCACTTCTTCCAAAAAAGCATTGAAATCAATCTCCTGTGCCTCATACTGATCTATACAATGAAGAAACTTGAAAAGGTCAGTATCATCATTAAAAACTTGTCAGCTATATAAGTTATCAAGGGCAACATGCCTTGTTTTGAATTCAACCTGAGACACTCCTACCAAAGTAATATCATCTTTCTTTAAGGCTACATTAGCCAAAAAATCAGCCATCAAATTTTTAGATCTATCTATCCAATCAATTGAAAATGCATGAAATAGTTCCACTGTATCCCACACAACATTTCTATATTTTTTCATCCTTTTGTTTTTTGCAGCATATTTTGATCTGACTTGTGATACAACTAGCTCAAAATCACCCGACAGTCAACAAATTAATCTTATGCTTGATAGCCATGTTCAAACCAATCAAAAAGGCTTCATACTTAGCCACATTATTTGTACATTCAAAAGCCAACAAAAATGAATATTTAAATGTTGTACCTTCAGGTGATATGAAAACTACCCCAGCTCCATTACCTTCTTGACTGCATGTCCCATCAAAGTACATTTTCCACACACCCTGTTGATTTCTAGAGACAAGCTTATCAATTGGATGAGTATTCACTAATTCTGGTTGAGACAATTCTACTCTGAAACTCCCTAAATCCATGTCACAGAAGAAATTAAGTTGTTCCTGAGAACATATTCAACAATTCGATTCATCCTTGGTTCTCTATACAATTTCACTTCTTCACCATTAACTGGTATTGTGGCATATGATAAATCAAACTGCACATTACCCCCAACTGCTGCAGTCCATTGTCTTGACAAAAGCATTCCAAACTGAGGAGGTGTATCAATCACAGTTATATCAATATTATAGGTTGCATGTGGGTAGGTTTCTAATTTTACTTCTACATCCTTCATAATCCCCACTACTGGGACAAGCCTACTATCCATGGCATAACACTTACCACTCTCAATATCTATCCACATACCAAGCTGTTTCATTACCCCTACTGGCATAATATTCATAGAAGCACCTGAATCTATCATGCAATTTCTTACCAATTTACCATTTATGAGTAGGGTAGTAAAAAATGGGTCAATTTGTGGTGTATTCATCAATGCATCATTTAGGCCAACTTTTGAAACTTTTATCTTTCCTTTCTTATCATCAATTCCAAGATTCTCATTTTGTTCAAAATTTACAGTTTGATTCCTCCCACCAGACATTAATTGAATATCACTTTCCCTATACTCTTTAATTTTCATCATTTCAAGTAATGGGACAGACATTTTTACCTAGGATAAAGCTTCCATGAAATCAAAAGGTGCACCTTCAGCTCTGATCACCTTCTTTTTCTCTATTGGTTCACCTTTTTTCTCCTCTTTCTCCCTTTTTGATGTCTGATCTATCTTTTGTTTGTCTTTGGGGAATTGTTTATTTTATTCTTTGGGAACATACTTCTATTTTTTTTTTATCAGGGTGCTCATCATTTGTCTTTTTTGATATTTCATGGGGCATATTTTTATCTTTCAAGAATATTCCTCTTGGAATACCTTCATTCTCATTCACTGTTCTATTCCTCAACCGATACTTGCATTTAGCCAGCTCAACTGCTACAATAGTCAATCTTTTAATTTCTTCCTCAGTTGGTCTCCTCATATTTCCCCTATTAGTCTGATATGATGTAGTAGAAGGACTTTGTTCATCATTACTTTTTTCATAGTCAAAAAAAAATTGTTGTTCTACCATGTGAACATTATATTTCTGATGATCAACATTATATTAATATCCTCCTTCTTTTGAAGATGAATACCCTTGCTCTACAGAGTGAAGAGTATGGGAAGTTAAATAGATATTATGGTCTTCTTCATTATTATTTTCTGATATGTCTTTCCCTGACATTGACTGAGCTACAACACAATTCTCTAAAGAATGTGGCAAGTCATAAACTGAACACCAAGGACTATTATCAACCATGTATGTCCCTCTTTTCTTCAAAGGGTCAGGTGTCTCTTTATTTCTTGGCCCATCCATCACTAGCTTTCCATTTCTCCAATTTGTATTATAAGGCATGTCATGTAGTCTTGGCCTTTCATTCCTATATGTGCTTTCTTGTTTATTTGGAGGAGCATATTGGGGAACCCTAGGGTTATCCCTCTTGGAAATCATCCCTACAACTTTCCTTTTATTTTCAATTGTGAGTGCTATCCTTTGAGCTTCAGCCTAATTTTTTGGGATCCCTGTTCCTAAGCTCATATCCTATCTTTGGATAAAAAGATTTTAAATAAATACTCAATGCAGCAGGATCATCCAATTTAGATCTAGGAGGTATCTTATTATGCAATTTAGAAAACCTCTGGTTGAAATCATAAAATGACTGATTTTGATGCTTCTGAATAGTCACCAATTCATGCAATGCAAATTCAGGTGCGTATTGATTCCCATACTGCTCAAGAAATTGTTCATAAAACACATGAATATAATCAATAGAAGCTGTTGGAAAACTATTAAACCAATCTCTGGCATCTTCAATTAGTGACATCATAAACAACCTCATCTGCACATCTTCATACTGCATATCCAAATCTTGCACAAAAGCATTAAAACTCCTTAAATGTTCTTCAGCTGCAATTGCACTAATTCCTATGAATTTTGGGACAAGACTTCTCCAACTGTTGTCCATAGGATAAGGACATATTTGAAATCCAGCCAAGTCAAATTGCCTGATCATGGTTGCATATTGTGGATGAGGATTTTGGTAATGCTGATGTTGGTACAATGGATTATTATTTGCCACATATTGCTGACCTTGTGGGGGTATATGCTGTTGATAAGGAGGTGGTTGAACACCTTGATGTTTTGGTGGAGCGTTTTGATGTCTACATCAATTCCCTGGGTGATTTTGGTGGGCCCGTGGGGGATTTGATGGGCCTACATTATTATTCCCCTACCTGTGAGGTGGCACATATTTCTACAAATTAGCCATTTTAGTACTGATCTGCACTTTCCTCAATTTCAACTCTCAAGTTCTTTAATTGCTTGGAGCCTCTCCTCATATTCTATTCTTGCCTCATCCACTTCTTTTCTCTCATGTTCCAGTCTTGCATTTATTTCATCCCTAGCCATAAGTTCATAATTCTCCTCAGATGTTGCTTCATATTAAAGTTCATCCTCAAGAAGTGTTGCTTTCTGATCATATTCAAGCCATCTCCTTTCTCTTTCAGCTTCACATTCAACCATGAACTCTTCAACTTTCTTAGGATCTAGTTGATAGAAGGGATTCCTCTATTCCTCAAGAGTATGCGGTTCTCTGGAAGGGTTGTTTTCATTTGCTAGTGTACCATATGAATTGTGTGTCTCCAATGGTGCTTTTGATGTTTTGTTTTTACTTGATGGGCCCATGTCATCAGATACTTTCTTACCCTTTTCATTCTTCTGAGTCCATTTAATTTTTTCATTAGGACCATCTCCATCTTTGTACAAATACCTTCTTCCCTACATGTGAGAAATTGTGATAGTCTGAACTCTAGGGTGATTTCTTTCTGATGTATATTTCAATTTATCAATTTCAACAAATCTATTCATTTAGAGTCGCCACTCACTTTCCAAAAGTGAGAAAATCTGCAATTCTTTATTCCTAGTGGAGTCTTCTACAAAATACTGACTCTATGACAAAGGATTGTTTTCAGATTATGGTCCCCAGTGGAGTCACCAAACTATTGGTTCTCAAAAATACAAGTTTTAACCATAAGAGTTTTCTAGGCCCTTACAACATTTTTGGACAATGTACAAGGCCAATTACTCAATTAAACCTTTTTCTCTTTAGGTTCTGCTAGACCTAGGTGGGTGAACCTATGTAAAAAATGCAGACTTGAAATATATTTCCTGCTAAACAATCTACCCACAATGGCAATTAGGAGTGGATAGACAAAATGACAGCAACTACACCTACTACTCAAAAGAAAGATTTTGAATATATAAATTGTTATGAATTCTACCCTCTAGGATATGGTAGATCAGTGCCTTCTATCTATTGGGCATGGAGTAAAAAATAACAAGGATTCAAGGTGTTTCCCCATCCAATTTAATTCAAATTGTTTGGCATATTTAAAGTATGGAATTCTATGACCGGCATATTATTTCACCCAATTTATGGCTTGCATGAATTATGCTTGAATATTTTCCTACTAGGTTCTTCTTTAATCATCCAATAAAAATCCTAAAATCACTATGAATTGCTTAAAAGAATTTAGTTCTAACTTTGCAGACACCTATTAATCAAACCACACAAAGTGAAAAATGCACCATGATAAACCATATTTATACTTGTTATCTTGATCTAATGATTTAAAAAATTCTAATTGGTGACAACCAAATAGGAAATACAAAATTGTAACATCTCAACAACCAAACTCAGAAAAGATTTCACCATTGTACATATATTTTCTCCATTACACCCTGTTTCAAGAAGGACTGTTCATCCATTTACGTACCAGATATGTTATTTTTCTCCAACTAACCCCTCCTTATTAACCAAATTTACAAAATATTTATACTATGAAATCCAAGTGTCATGACCCTTCATTTGTTCTGGTATAACTGTTTACATTCCATGGCAGAAATCAAAACATTTAATTGCATTGCCTTATTGGAAAATTAAATGTTTTAAACTATAGTCTAACATTTGATTTTACTTTTATATTTTTCCTACCTTTATTTTTGCTTTATTACTTTAATCGCTCTTAATATTTTACTTTATATGCTGTCGTAACTTCTTTTTATGCCTACCACTCTATCGCGGTCAACCTGATGACCAGCCATGGTATAGCGGTGATTGGCTCCATTGCGGCTATCTTCACTATTTACCATGGTCTGCATTTTACCTATTGGAGGTTGTGTAGTATTTGAATTTTCTCCCACCACCTTACCATGGTCTTTGTCTTTCTCCCCGGTGGTATGGCGGTCCTAACTATCATGGTCTTCTCCTAGTTGTTACCATGCTATCGCGGTCTTCATGGTGACCAGTGGCGGTACCACGGTAGCCATCTTGACTGCTACCTCCATGTCCACTGCAGTCACCATGGTCTTTTTGATAACTGCCAGCAGTAGCCCAGGAGGGTCTCCTGACCGTTGTTTCCCTATCTTCTACCATCCACCGTGCCACCGCGGTCTGTGGTTTGACCGCACGTGGTGGCACGGTAAGAATCTTATACCCGCTCTAACTATCCATTGAACGTTACCATGGTCACTGTGGTGTCTGACTTGGCTACCAACGGTAAAGTGGTAAGCTTTTATTGTGCTTAACCGTCATCGCTATACCGCGAGCCACTTTGCAAAAGGCTGCGGTAAAGTGGTGAATGTTATACCAAGCAGATGTTAAGGTCGTGGTATAATGTATAAGGTATATATGAATGGAAAAAATGATTTTTTAATGGAAAAGATAGCACATGAATGGGTTCAAATGGGCAAAAAACTTAGAATTTTAGTGGAAATTTTTTGGTTCTAACATAGGGAAGACTATAGATGCCCTATTGCAAGAAGCCATTAGAAGATTTCAAAGAAGCAACACAAAGCTTAGAAGTAGTAGAAAATACAAGGACAAAAGAGTGGTCCTCAAAGAGAAGACATATGTCCTCAATAGTGTCATCTAGATACAAAATGAGGGATTCTACAAATAAAAAAGAAATGTCTGGTAGAAATTGGTCCCAATGGATTGAATCCAAAAGACATAAATGATCCCACTGCAATGAATCATTGGATGATCTCAAAGAAGCATCTCTGGAATCTAAATCTTTAATAGGTTTGTTGATGGGGAATCAATGAACTGATCATCCATACAAGATGTGTCCACATTAGATGAGGCAACATAAGTCTCAATATCAGCAATAGCCTGGTTTTCCAAGGAAACATCACTTTTAGATGAAGATTTAATGTCTCCATACAACTATTGGATGATGATCCAAGTAGTAAAAGGGCACAATGTACTCTATGTGACGTAGAGTATCCTTAGAAATAGTAAGACATATTATTCCATAGACTATGTCATTATTATTAAACCATGCATTTTGTTCATCATAGTCACTTGGCTCAGGAACAAGTCTGAGGAGATAGTGTAGTAGATCTTGCTAAAGGGAATGGCTCTTTATCCCTTTCTTCCAAGACAAAAAATTATCTAAAGTTAGCCTAACAAAAGAATGATGAAAATGGTGTTTAAGAGACATGATTAACCCCCTATAAATGTAACTTTATCTTAGTTCATGATTACAAAGTGCATGTATAATCACCCAATAATGAATGCAAAAAACATAAAAAGAAACTTATCATTCAGATGTAACAAATTGAATCCTTCAATAAAGAGATTGAAGTTGTTGAAGAATTTGTGCCCTACCAGAATGAAATTGACGGGCATCCCAAGAGCTAGACATAACTCTCTTTGGGTTGAAATCGCCTCTACTCCCAGGCTTCAAGTTTGTAGATTACATCAAATTTGTGTAGATTTAAAAGCCATAGGCTTCCACAAGCTCAGCTCCCTGGAATCACAACCTCTGACCTGAGTGTAGTTCCTATTGGAACTATAGAAATTTTAAATTTTACAGCCTATTGCATTTGTGAGGTTCCATCATTAAAGCCCTTACATTAAGCATAAAGTCTCCTCATGTCATTAATTGGCCTATTCTATGTTGTTTGACCCTTCTTGAATTCACTTGCTCCCTTTTGTTTCATTAAAAGATCCCTATCGGCAAGACATGGTAGAAGTCTTCCCGAGATGTGTTATCATTAACATGTATTGGTTGCAGATAGTCGGCGGGACTTTGCAGAATGTTTCGGCAACTAAAAGACTCATACCGGCATATGTTGGAGCATCGTCATAACATCACAATGAACTTAGTAAGTCTTGCCGACTGGAATATGGAGGGGTCGTTTCGGCCTAACTAATAAGTATCGACATGAAGTCATAGCGACATCCTTATGTCTTGCCGATTGACTTATATGCAAAATATTTCGATGTGACTTAAAATCTTCGGGGAGAGTCTTGGCGAGGTCACATTTGTTTTGCCGAACTTGATGTAAGGAAATCTTGGGACTGCTGGAAAAGGTATTGGTGTCTTGCTGACTCGAAATAAATATCGATGGAGATATGTATCGCTAAGAAAAGGATCCTTCGGTGTAAGCTTCATCGAGGTTCAAATGTTACATCGACAAAGTGGTTCGAGGTATTTTTTTTTTTGTAAAGAAGCGGCAGGTCAATTTGACATCTTGGCTGAATCAGTTGTGGGGAAAGTTTTCCTCTACTATGAATGCAATAAAAGAGCATGAGAGGATGAAGGAACGAGTAATGGATAAATTTCAAGAATTGACCATGCGTAACGAGGTTGGTAGCACTGCAACTGAAGGAGCAAATAATATTATCTGTCGTCATCAGAAGTTTTATGATGAGTTGCTCGGGGACAAAAATGGATTGTCTGAAGCTGCTAATATAGTTATGGTTACACTTTTTGATGCTAAAGGAGAAGTCAAGGATGCTGCTAGGTGGAGGAACGAGTGTGGTGCGATGCTGAAAGAGGTTATGAAGACATCCTCTGTGGAAGATACATCTCTAGAAGACGTGAGTGAGCGGGTGGAAGATATGATTAGAATGGAAACCGCAATTCGGAATGCCGTTGAAGATGCGGATACTTTTAATTGTCAAGATTACTTGGATTACCTTGCTACAACTCACTTATGGTTAACAAGGGCTTAATTGTCTTCAAGGCTTTTCGTATTTTGTTTAATCTTATTTCTGAAGGGACGCGTCCTTTCATATTCTGCATGTATAAAAGCCGCTTTCAAGAGACAAAAGAGTCGGGGCTTTTTGTAAAAAAAGGGGGATAAGACTAGTAGCATATGTAAATGATGGAGATATCAAAAGAACAAAATTTTAATATAATGGCGTAACATTTTTTGGCATCAGTTGTTTATGGTAATTATTAATTAGTATTATTGAGGTTGTCTCCTTATTTTGTGTTTCCTGGTTGTTTGGTTTTATGTAAACAAGTTTTTACATCATTCATCAATGCACATTTGTTGTATTTGTATGATCAATTCATTGTTTCTTTCCAGCAAAGATTAAAATTCTTTGCGTTGATCATAATAAACAGGGAATATAAATTGGGATTATTAAGAATAAACTCAGTGATCATCAATGGCATGTTTATACAAGTTATAAACCAAATAAAATACTAAACAGCTTGAATGTTTGCCAGTAAAATAAACCCATCTTTGAAATTTTCTTGACTCCGTAAATCCCATAAGGCACTGGTCTTACTTCTCAGTTTAAGTTTCATTCACATTCTCCATGCTTGTTAAGTTTTTGGTCTATCCTTTTCAAATATTGGTATGTACTAATCATTAAATCCAGTGTTAATTCATTTTAGAATTGCCATTGTAGATTAATTGAATAAGATTGAGCTTTCCTGAGTCAATTAGGTATACCCACCTAGGTTCAGCATTACCTAAAGAGTAGAAGGTTGAGTTTTCTTAACCTTGTCTATTACCCTAAAGCGTATCAAGAAGTTGGCATCTTCTTGAGGCATCTAGCCTGCGTTTTTGAGAGATAACAAATTGGCGACTCCGTTGGGGATAAACAAAGAATCTGTGTCTTAATCATAGAGTTAAAAGTCCTATGTACAGACTCCGCTGGGAATCATAAGTAACATTCTTTTTCTCACTTTTTAAAGAAAAGGGTGAGTGGCAACTCTAATTTGAAGTATTGCAGTATGAATGGAAGAAGATCTCTATTTAAAGGGGGTCATTCTGGAGCTCCTCCTAATGATGGAAGATGGGTGCACAAAGATAATAAAATCGACAAAGGAAAAGAAAAAAGTGATGATATGTTCTTGATAAATAAAGATAAGTTATCAATGCCTTTTGGTAGAAAATGCTTTGACAATTCGTTTGAAGAGCCTTGTACACCAGAAGAGCAAATAAATCCTTTTTACAACCCCCAGAAACAAGCTGAATTTGAAGCTGGGTTTGAAGCAGAAAGACTTAGAGTTCAATATGAATATGATCAAAAAATGAAGAATAATCAGGAAGAACTTACTAATCAGGAAGTCAATCAAGAAGATTACGAATCTTTAACATATGATGAAATTAAAGCACAATTTGAGTCTCAGAAAAGGGAGAGGGAAGAGCAAGAAAAGGCCCAGATGATTCAGGCAATAAAGGAGTTTAGACTACAGAAAGCTTAGAATATTCCTCATGGGTTGGGATCTCCTCCAAGGTATATACCACCCCATAAACTGAATACTCAGGGTGCTAGGCATTTTCAACTACCAAAGATCCCTCAATATCAAATGGGGAATCCACATAGACAGCCAAACCCTCCACCACCTATTCCCCCACAATATATGAACAATTATCCACGTCCTGGTCAACATCATGTGCCACAACATAATTTACAATATAATAATCCTATGTTTAAGTATCAGTATGCCACTATGATTAGACAGTTTGATTTGGCAGGGTTTCAGTTGTGCCCTTATCCTATGGATGGCTCTTGGAGAAGTTCGGTACCAAAATTTACAAGGAGCAATGCAATCACTGCTGAGGATCATTTGAGGAGTTTCAATGCTTTTATTCAGGATTTGGATATACCATATGAAGATCTACATATGAGGTTGTTTATGATGTCCCTTATTGAGGAAGCTAGGGATTGGTTTAATAGCTTGGCAACAACTTCTATTTATTCTTTTCAAATATTTCAAGATCAGTTCCTTGAACAATTCGGGAATCTGAGTGCACCAGATGTTGCTCTCCATGAACTAATGCAAATTCAGAAAGGTCAAAATGATTCAATTTTTTATTTCAACAGAAGATTTAACAAATTACAAAATAGAATTCGCCCGGGATCAAAATTACCAGATACTGTGGCATTGAGTGTTTACCTGAATGCATTCGACCCCAAAACAGGGTATGAGTTGAGAAACAGGTTCCCAAGGGACTTGGCTGAAGCACAAAAGATGGCACTAATAATTGAGAACAATAGAAAAGCCGCGGGGATAATGAATAGAAGAGACAACCCTAAACCCCTCCAGCAAAACAATAATTATCAATACAAGCAGGAGAACACATACAGGAGGGATAGACCTAGGCTGCAGGATATTCCTTACAATACAAACTGGAAGGATGGAAAACCTATGATAGACAAGTTCAGGGATAAGGAAACTCCTGACCCATTAAGAAAGAAAGGAACTTATATGGTGAACAACAATTATTTTTGTGAAGTATGTAACAAGCCACACTCCCCTGAATATTGTGTTGTAGCACAAAAAATGCAAGAGGAGGGAGAGTTAGTGGCAGACAGTGGAAAAGATCACAAGGTCTACTTGACTTCAAATGCTCTTCAAAACATTGAAGAAAGATATTCATCTTCAGAAGAGGGAGGTTATGAATATGATGTTATGGACCAAAGGTACAAAATTCATATGGCTGAGCAGCAAGTCTTTTCTGATTCTGAGGATGATTGTGTAGAGCCACAACATGCTGAGGCTCCTATTTTTAATAATGTGAGAAGACTGACCGATGAGGAGATAAAAAAATTAACTGTTGTTGCAGTTGAAAAAGCGAAGAGTAAGTACTGGTGGAGAAATAGGACCGTAAATGAGAAGGAAGGTGTCCCTAGGGGTATCTTTATGAAAGATCAAAAGGCTACACAAGGAATGCAGAAGAAAAATGAAAACAAACAACATGAAGAAAGTAAACAAGATCCTAGTCAAAAGGATGAAATAAAAGAATTACATAAAGAAGTTCAAAGGACAGATCTGCTAGGAAAGAAGGAGGAGAACAAAGGAGAAATGTTAGAACAAAAGAAAATGAGTAAAACTGAAGGTTCTTCTTTTGACTTTACTCAAGCATTATCTCAAGTAAAAATGCCTGTCCCACTTCTTGAAATTATGAAAATTAAGGAATACAGGGACAGTGCATTGCAATTGATAACAAATGAAAGTGAAAAATATTTGGCTTCTGAAAATAAAATGACTGTCAAAAATAAACAGGATAAAGTAAATATTCCAGAGATTTGTTTAAGTAATGCATTAACAAGTCCACCACTGGTTGATCCTTTCTTTACAACATTACTCATAAATAACAAATTGTTGAGGAATTGCATGATAGATTCTGGTGCTGCAATAAATATTATGCCAGTAGGAGTGATGAAGCAGTTGGGTATGTGGGTGGACACATATGAAGGGAAATGTTATGCAATGGATAATCGACCTGTTCCTGTGGTAGGTATAATGAAAGATGTAGAAGTCAAGTTAGCTGCTTATCCTCAGGTGGCTTATAATATTGATGTAATAGTGATAGACACTCCTCCTTAATTCGGTATGCTTTTATCAAGGCAATGGATGACAGCCATTGGTGGAAATGTCCAGTTCGACCTCTCTTATGCAACAATTCCGGTGAATGGCCAAGAAGTGAAATTATACAAAGAGCCAAGAATGAATCAGCTTATTGACTATGTGTCGTAGGATCAGGTCAATTGTTTTTGTGATGTTGACCTTGGGAGTTTTAATATAGAGCCAGCACAACCAGAATTAACTAATAGTGATCCTATTGAGAAGCATGCTACATAAAATAATGATGATATCTGGAAAATGTATTTCGATGGAACATGTAATCAAGAAGGAAATGGAGCTGGGATAGTATTTGTTTCACCTAAAGGTATTACATTTAAGTATTCATTCCTGTTAACTTTTGAATGTACAAATAATGTAGCAGAGTATGAAGCTCTATTAACAGGATTAAATATAGCAGTAAAACATAAAATAAAGTTGCTTGCTGTCCTGGGAGATTCAGAATTAGTTGTCTCGCAAGTTAAGTCAAAATATACAGCAAAAAACAAAAGGTTAAAGCAATACAGAAATGCTGTATGGGACACCATTGAGTTGCTGGATGCCTTTTCAATTGAATGGGTAGATAGGTCTAAAAATATAATGACAATTTTTTTAGCTAATGTAGCACTGAAGAAAGATGATATTACCTTGGCTGGAGTATCACAAATTGAACTCAAGACTAAACCTGCTATACCTGATAATTTGTACAATTGGCAAGTTTTTGATGATGATAATGATCTGTTAAAATTCCTTCACTGCATAGATCAGTATGAAGCCCAGGAGATTGATTTTAATGCTTTTGTTGAAGAAGTTGATGGAAAAAAAACAATATTTGGGAGAGAAGTTTTACAGCTGAAAACCAATAAACTCCCTAAAGGGCTGGTGGCACTTGAGAGGGTATATGATGGAAATGATCGATCTTTTGTGAAACAGACACCAGTTGGAAAAAATGATATTGAAGAAATTAATTTGGGAACTGAAATGGCGCCAAAAAGGGTATACATAGGTAAAAGGATAAGTCCCATGATTAGAAAAATGCTGGTGGAGTTATTGAGAAAATATAAACATGTATTTGCTTGGTCTTATGAAGATTTAAAAGCATACAGAGAAGATTTGTTCCAACATGAAATACCGTTGAAATCAGATGCGAAACCATTCAGACAAAAACAAAGACCGATAAATCCAACTCTGGGGCCTAAAATGCAGGAAGAATTAACAAAACTCAGAGATGGTGGAATTATTAAACCTATTAGACATTCGACATGGGTTTCAAATTTGGTCCCTGTCAGAAAGAAAAATGGAGATATCAGATTATGTGTGGACTTCAGAAATCTGAATATAGCATCCCTTAAGGACAATTATCCTTTGCCAAATATGGAGGCTGTACTGCATAAGGTGACAGGTTGTGAATTGCTATCTATGATGGATGGATTTTCGGGTATAATCAGGTTAAGGTTAAAGAATCTGAACAATACAAAATAGCATTCACGACCCCTTGGGGAACATATGTTTATTTAAGAATGCCATTTGGTCTTACAAATGCAGGAGCGACTTTTCAGAGAGCCATGGATGTGGCATTTGCTGATTTAATAAATATTCTCATGGTGGTATATCAAGATGACCTTACTGCTTATTCTAAGAAAGCTGAAGATCATGTTCATCATTTGGAGAAGGTATTTATAAAAGCTCTTGAATATGGAATTAGTTTAAACCCCAAAAAATGTAATTTTGCAGTCACAGAGGGTAAACTTCTAGGACATATTGTTTCAAAGGAAGGAATCAGGATAGACCCTGAGAGAGTTGAGGCCATTGACAAAATACCTATCCCTAAAAATGTCAAAATGATACAGTCATTCTTTGGACAAATAAATTTCATTAGGAGATTTGTTCCTAATTTTGCTGAGATTGTTAAGCCCATAGCCAAAATGTTGAAAAAGGGACAAAAGATAGATTGGACTGCAGAGGCTTTGGATGCTTTTGTAGATATTAAACGAGCTATCAAGGAGGCTCCTGTACTCAAATCTCCTGATTTCTCAAAACCTTTTCAGATTTTTTGTTTGCCTCTATGCACACTGTTGCAGCTGTTATGTTACAAAAAAATGAGGACGGTCATGAACAGCCTATATCCTTTTTCAGTAAGTCATTGCAGGGATCAGAATTGAAGTATGACATAATGGAAAAGCAAGCGTTTGCACTGGTGAAAGCTGTAAAAAATTTTAGACCGTATCTTGTTGGAGCTAAGGTAGTTGCTTATGTTCCTCACTCAGCAGTCAAAGATATTCTGACACAGTCTGAAGTAACGGGCAAAAGATGTAAGTGGATTAACAGAATCCAGGAGTTTGATATAGAGGTGCAGATTACTAAGTTAATCAGAGGTCAAGGCTTGGCTAAATTAATGGCAAAACAAATATTGAAGCAAATCAGGTTTGCAATGCTGAAAAGGAGAATCTAATTGCAAGCATTGAACATACTCATTGGTATACAGATATTGTGTATTATCTTAAATACATGAAGTGTCCAGAACAAATGAATGATAACCAGAAAAGAACATTGAAGTTACAGGCTTCTAAATATGTTTTTATGAATGGAGATTTATTTTGGAAAAATAGGGATGGTATATTGTTGTTGTGTCTCGATGAATCTCAGTCTCAGCATGTCTTAGGTGAAATGCACGAAGGAGTTTGTGGAGGGCATTACTCAGCAAAAACAACTGCTCAGAAGATTCTTAGGGCAGGATATTATTGGCCGAAAATCTTTAATGACTCTTTTTTGCATGTAAGGAAATGTGAGGCTTGCCAGAAATTCTCTGGAAAGTTGAAATATCAGGGAGCCTTGCCACTTCGGCCCATGCAGGCTGATGCCCCTTTTCATCAATGGGGAATTGATTTCATTGGGGAAATACCAGAAAAATCGAGTGGTGGGCATAGCTGGATATTAGTTGCCACCGATTATTTCACCAAGTGGGTAGAGGCTATTCCAACCAAACAGGCTACAAGTAAGGTGGTGACATGGTTCTTGATGGATAATATCATTACTAGATTTGGTGCACCAGCAAGATTAATCATTGATAATGGAATGTGTTTCAGATCAGATGAATTCAGGAGTTTTTGTAGCACATATGGTATTAACATATCTTATGCAGCCCCTTATCATCCACAGGCCAATGGAAAAGCAGAATCTAGCAATAAGAGCCTCCTGAAGATTATAAGAAGGATGCTTGATCAGAATAAAAGGGCTTGGGATTCAAAATTAAGACTAGCCGTATGGGCTGATAGAATTACGGTGAAGAAGGCAATTGGGAAATCTCCATTTGAACTAGTATATGGAACACAGGCCAGGATGCCTTTACAAAATTTGTTACCAGTTTACAAGTTCATTCTACAAGAAGATTTGGATATTCCTAAACCTATGGAGGAGAGAATGGAACAGTTGGCTGAACTGGATGAAATAAGGAGGTGGCTCAAAATCAGAATGTGAAATTGCAGGCACAGATGAAATATTTATTTGACAAAAGGGCAAAAGATAGGAAATTTGGGGAGAGTGATTTGGTACTGATGTGGAATGCGAGGTGCCAGGAAAAGGGAAAACATGGGAAGTTTGAAGCTTTATGGCTTGGGCCTTTTGTGGTGGTTGGAAAGAAAGGAGAAGATTCATATTATTTGCAAAATATGGCAGGTGAAGATCAGGAATTGCCTGTACATGGGCAGTTCCTGAAACAATTTTTCTCTTAAAACAATTCAGGGGATTGGGAGTTGCCAGTGCATGGACAGCTCTTGATGATCCCTTTTTATTTTCTTTTCCATGCACAGTAGTATAGGGTCCTTTGTTTTGTTGCCTTGCCTTTTACTCCATTATGTTCATCATCTTGATATTGGTCTGCTCACCCAGAAGATCTGAATCCTTGCAATGATCTCGCTATCATTCATCCCCAGACGGAGCCACTGTTGGAACTGTAGAAATTTTAAATTTTACAGCCTATTGCATTTGTGAGGTTCCATCATTAAAGCCCTTACATTAAGCATAAAGTCTCCTCATGTCATTAATTGGCCTATTCTATGTTGTTTGACCCTTCTTGAATTCACTTGCTCCCTTTTGTTTCATTAAAAGATCCCTATCGGCAAGACATGGTAGAAGTCTTCCCGAGATGTGTTATCATTAACATGTATTGGTTGCAGATAGTCGGCGAGACTTTGCAGAATGTTTCGGCAACTAAAAGACTCATACCGGCATATGTTGGAGCATCGTCATAACATCACAGCGAACTTAGTAAGTCTTGCCGACTGGAATATGGAGGGGTCGTTTCGGCCTAACTAATAAGTATCGGCATGAAGTCATAGTGACATCCTTATGTCTTGCCGATTGACTTATATGCAAAATATTTCGATGTGACTTAAAATCTTTGGGGAGAGTCTTGGCGAGGTCACATTTGTTTTGCCAAACTTGATGTAAGGAAATCTTGGGACTGCTGGAAAAGGTATTGGTGTCTTGCTGACTCGAAATATATATCGATGGAGATATGTATCGCTAAGAAAAGGATCCTTCGGCGTAAGCTTCATCGAGGTTCAAATGTTACATCGACAAAGTGGTTCGAGTTCAGAGGATATGCTGAAGTGTTAAGTTTTCTGCCAGAACGGTAAAGTTTCTTGGTAACCACAGTGTGAAGGGGATATATATCGGTGTGAGATGGTGGAATCTATGTGATGTCTCCCCGACTCAGAATTTTATGACGACATGTAAAATGGAGTAGCAGTTGTCATATTTGGAGTCTGAATTTCGATAAGACTATACTTTTATCAGTCATCATCAGAAGTTTTATGATGAGTTGCTCGGGGACAAAAATGGATTGACTGAAGCTGCTAATACAGTTATGGTTACACTTTTTGATGCTAAAGGAGAAGTCAAGGATGCTGCTAGGTGGAGGAACGAGTGCGGTGCGATGCTGAAAGAGGTTATGAAGACATCCTCTGCGGAAGATACATCTCTAGAAGACGTGAGTGAGCGGGTGGAAGATATGATTAGAATGGAAACCGCAATTCGGAATGCCGTTGAAGATGCGGATACTTTTAATTGTCAAGATTACTTGGATTACCTTGCTACAACTCACTTATGGTTAACAAGGGCTTAATTGTCTTCAAAGCTTTTTCGTATTTTGTTTAATCTTATTTCTGAAGGGACGCGTCCTTTCATATTCTGCATGTATAAAATCCGCTTTCAAGAGACAAAAGAGAGGGCTTTTTTTTGTAGTAAAGGGGGATAAGACTGGTAGAATATGTAAATGATGGAGATATCAAAAGAACAGAATTTTAATATAATGGCGTAACATTTTATGGCATCAGTTGTTTATGGTAATTATTAATTAGTATTATTGAGGTTGTCTCCTTATTTTGTGTTTCCTGGTTGTTTGGATTTATGTAAACAAGTTTTTACATCATTCATCAATGCACATTTGTTGTATTTGTATGATCAATTCATTGTTTCTTTCCAGCAAAGATTAAAATTCTTTGCGTTGATCATAATAAACAGGGAATATAAATTGGGATTATTAAGAAGAAACTCGGTGATCATAAATGGCATGTTTATACAAGTTATAAACCAAATAAAATACTAAACAGCTTGAATGTTTGCCAGTAAAATAAACCCGTCTTTGAAATTTTCTTGACTCCGTAAATCCCATAAGGCACTAGTCTTACTTCTCAGTTTAAGTTTCATTCACATTCTCCACGCTTGTTAAGTTTTTAGTCTATCCTTTTCAAATATTGGTATGTACTAATCATTAAATCCAGTGTTAATTCATTTCAGAATTGCCATTGTAGATTAATTGAATAAGATTGAGCTTTCCTGAGTCAATTAGGTATACCCACCTAGGTTCAGCATTACCTAAAGAGTAGAAGGTTGAGTTTTCTTAACCTTGTCTATTACCCTAAAGCGTATCAAGAAGTTGGCATCTTCTTGAGGCATCTAGCCTGCGTTTTTGAGAGATAACACACTTAGCATATTCACCAATGTTCATTTTATCATATGGTCCCATTAAATTTATCTAACCCTGAGAATCTAATTATATGAATCATATCGGCATGAAATGATGCAGGTCTCCCCGATCCGTAGATTATCTTATACTAACATGCATCTTTTTAGCATATCGACAAGAAACCAGTAATGTCATACCGATGAGGATACATGTCGGGAAAGCACAAGTTCAAAGTTTTGTCGGTAAGACAATGATCATCGGTGTGTCGATATGAAGTCATATTGAGCTCACCTATGTCTTACCACTCAGAGTACATAGGAATATATCAGCCAGAAAAAGGTCGTTGGGGTCAGGTTCCCAAAGACAGCTTGAGATACTCACTAGTCTTGCCGACATGGGGGAGAGGATTTGGTCAGCGAGACAATGTTCATGGTCTTGTCGATGAAATAAATATATTGATGAGATAAACCTCATCAGGGAGAGATAGGAAGGTCACGATGAGTGTAGTTCCATCGGTAGGAGAATCATTATGTCTCGACGATCAGAATTTACAAAGGGAACATTTCGGCGAGATACACATCTCCGGAGTAGGATGAAAATTATTTGCCCGACTTGCGAATGTCACAGCAATAAGATGCTTCAGTGGGAGTTGTGGCTATGTACTTAATACCGAAAGGGTGACTGTCGGGGAGACTTAAGGTGTCGAGGAAACTATAGGAGGTCATAGTGGATGTCTGATGAACGTTGGACAAGACTTGAATAGAAGGATCACCCAAGGTTTGAAATTGTCTCGTCGATGAAATAAATATATCGGTGAGATAAACCTTAGCAGGGAGAGATAGGAAGGTCACGACGAGTGTAGTTCCATCGGCGAGAGAATCATTATGTCTCAGTGATCAGAATTTACAAAGGGAACATTTCGGCAAGATACACATCTTTTTAGTAGGATGAAAATTATCTACCCGACTTGTGAATGTCATAGCGATAGGATGCTTCAGTGGGAGTTGTGGCTATGTACTTAAGACCGAAACGGTGACTGTCGAGGAGACTTAAGGTGTCGGGGAAACTACAGGAGATCATAGCGGATGTTTGATGAATGCAGGACAAGACTTGAACAGAAGGATTGCCCAAGGTTTGAAATTGTCTCACTAATGAAATAAATATATCGGTGAGATAAACCTCAGCGGGGAGAGATAGGAAGGTCAAGACGAGTGTAGTTCCATCGGCAGGAGAATCATTATGTCTCAGCGATCATAATTTACAAAGGGAAAATTTCAGCGAGATACACATCTCTGGAGTAGGATGAAAATTATCTACCTGACTTGCAAATGTCATAGCGATAGGATGCTTTGGTGGGAGTTGTGGCTATGTACTTAAGATCGAAAGGGTGACTGTCGAGGAGACTTAAGGTGTCGGGGAAACTACAGGAGGTCATAGTAGATGTTTGATGAACGTTGGAGAAGACTTGAACAAAAGGATCGCCCAAGGTTTGAAATTTTCTCACCGATGAAAGAAATATATCAGTGAGATAAACCTCAGCAGGGAGAGATAGGAAGGTCATGACGAGTGTAGTTCCATCGGCAGGAGAATCATTATGTCTCGGTGATCAAAATTTACAAAGGGAACATTTTAGTGAGATACACATTTTCGGAGTAGAATTAAAATTATCTGCCCGACTTGCAAATGTCACAGCAATAGGATGCTTCGATGGGAGTTGTGGCTATGTACTTAAGACCGAAAGGGTGACTTTCGGGGAGACTTAGGGTGTCAGGGAAACTACAGGAGGTCATTGTGGATGTCTGATGAACGTTGGACAAGACTTGAACATAAGGATCACCCAAGGTTTGAAATTGTCTTGCCGATGAAAGAAATATATCGGTGAGATAAACCTCAACAGGGAGAGATAGGAAGGTCACGACGAGTTTAGTTCCATCAACAGGAGAATCATTATGTCTCGACAATCAAAATTTACAAAGGGAAACATTTTGGTGAGATACATATCTCCAGAGTAGGATGAAAATTATCTGCCCTACTTTTGAATGTCACAACAATAGGATGCTTTGGTGCGAGTTGTGGGTATGTACTTAAGACCGAAAGGGTGATTCTCAGGGAGACTTAAGGTGTTGGGGAAACTACAATAGGTCATAGCAGATGTCTGATGAACGTTGGAGAAGACTTGAACAGAAGGATCACCCAAGGTTTGAAATTTTCTTGCCAATAAATTACCTGATGTGACAGTGAGAATTGTATGGAATTTCTGACTCGGATAAAGCACTAAACTAGACAAATACACGAGAATGTGGGCCTGAATCATGAGGTCAAGCCTTATTTTACCGTTTCAGGGTAAAACACATTTGGCGCTCGCCAAATATGTTATTTTGAAAAGGAGAGACTTGAGAGAGAGGGAGAGAGACAAAGTGGGAGATAGATAGAGGGAGTGAGAGAGAGAGAGGGGATGGGAGAGAGAGAGAGAGGGGGTAGGAGGGAGAGACTTGAGAGAGAGAGAGGGGGAGGGAGAGGGTGTGGGAGGGAGAAACCTAAGAGAGAGAGAGGGAGAGAGAGTGGAAGGGAGACACTTGAGAGAAAAAGAGGGAGTCAAAGTGGGAGAGAGGGGGTGGGAAGGAGAGACGTAAGAAATTAGGGTGGTAGGTAAGTGAGGCTTGACAGAGAGGGATTGTGAGAGAGGGCATTGGATTGACACTGATTAGTGTAGGTAGCATGGGAGGGAGTGAGACCCAAGAGAGACAGACTTGAGAGGGAAATAATTTATTTAGTTATCCCTCAATCCCTATACCCTCTTAATCCCTCAACCCTCAACCCTTAACCCTTAAACTCTAATCCATCAACCCCCATACCCTCTTAATCCCTCAACCCTCAACCCTTAAACCCTAATCCCTCAATCCCTCAACCCCTATACCCTCTTAATCCCTCAACCCTCAACCATCAACCCTTAAACCCTAATCCCTCAACTCTCAACCCTCAACCCTTAAACCCTAATCCATCAACCCCTATACCCTCTTAATCCCTCAACCCTTAACCCAACCCTTAAACCCTAATCCCTCAATCCCTATACCCTCTTAATCCCTCAACCCTCAACCCTTAAACCCTAATCCCTCATCCCCTATACCATCTTAATCACTCAACCCTTAAACCCCTAATCCCTCAGCCTCTATATATTCCTCTCAACCCCTCAACCCTAACCCTTAAACTCCTAATCCCTAATCCTCAACTCTACCTCTTAATCCCTCACTCTCACCTTAAACCCTAATCCTCAACCCCTAATTCTCTTGAATCCCCACTCTCAACCCTTAACCCTTAAACCCTAATCCTCAACCCCATAATTCTTAATCCTCAACCCTCAACCCTGAAACCCCTAATCCTCAAACCCCTATGCCTCTTAATCCTCAACCCTAAACCCTTAAACCTCAACTCCCATACCTCTATCCCTAACCTCAACCCTAAACTCCTAATCCTCAACCCCTATGGCAATTCTCTCAATCCTCACAACCCTCACCCTCAACCCTTAAACCATAATCCCTCAACCCCTATACCCTCTTAATCCATCAACCTTCAACCCTTAAACCATAATCCCTCAACCCCTATACCCTCTTAATCCCTCAACCTCTCAACCCTCAACTCTTAAACCCTAATCCGTCAACCCCTCTACAATCTTAATCCCTCAACCCTTAAACTCTAATCCCTCAACCCCTATAACCTCTTAATCCTTTAACCCTCAACCCTCAACCCTTAAACCCTAATCCCTCAACCCCTATACCCTATTAATCCCTCAACCCTTAACACTTAATCCCTAAATCCTCTACATGAGAGAGAGAGAGAGGGAGAGGTGGTGGGAGGGA